>CM059297.1:2207500-2260000 GCA_030340665.1 Neosalanx taihuensis | reverse complement strand
GGTCTGACCACGCCCCCCCCCCCCCCCCCCCCCCCGG
This sequence comes from Neosalanx taihuensis, assembly GCA_030340665.1. NCBI lineage: Eukaryota > Metazoa > Chordata > Actinopteri > Osmeriformes > Salangidae > Neosalanx > Neosalanx taihuensis. Next base: position 2,259,963 of record CM059297.1, on the reverse strand, counting down.
CAGAGGGTGTGTCAGGGATGGGGCATTTCGATGGTGCTCCGTCAGAGGGAAGATTCCAAACAGTGTGGACACACAGATGTGATCTGCCAATATAATGCTGCCGGTCACTGTGACGAGGGCCGCGTTCAGACAGAGGGCCAAACCAACCGTGACGGGCTGGGGGGGGGGCGGTGGGGGGAGAGCCAGAGAGCCGGAATCTTCCAAGGCGGGACAGTTAGGGGAGGTCATGGCCTTGTCACAGGTGCACAGCATGGGGGTCCTGAGGATAAAGAGAGGGTCAGCAACTGCCAACTGAAACCAGAAGCTAAGATGACTGTTTTGGTTTTTATCTGGAGGTTTCATCCAGAAGTTAAAATGAATCGGAGGAGTGGTACAAGTTTGTGACCAACTTTCCCCCGACTCTTTGAACTCCCACACAGGCCACAGAAGATTCAACATGGAAGATTGTGTGTGTGTGTGTGCACGTGTGTGTGTGTGCACGTGTGTGTGTGTGCACGTGTGTGTGTGTGCACGTGTGTGTGTGTGTGTGCACGTTTGTGTGTGTGTGTGTGTGTGTGTGTGTGTGTGTGTGTGTGTGTGTGTGTGTGTGTGTGTGTGTGTGTGTGTGTGTGTGTGTGTGTGTGTGTGTGTGTGTGTGTGTGTGTGTGTGTGTGTGTGTGTGTGTTGCTGTGTAACAAGAGCTCCCAGCACCACGTGGCCCCCCACACCCCACACACACCCCACACACACACACGTGTTCATGTAGCCTACACGCTTCATGCAGGTAGACACATACACTCACACTTTCCCATAGTCCAGCTGTCCTATGCAGGAGGGGTGTGTGTGTGTGTGTGGTTTAGGGGGGCAATGGGGCAGATGGAGAGGGACGCTGTTGCTCGGCTCATCTGGACCCCCCCCCATCCCCCCTCCTCTTCCCTCCGCCCCCAAAGCTGCTCACTCACACTAGCCTCAGAGTGTGCGTGTGTATGGCTGTGTGTGTGTGTGTGTGTGTGTGTGTGTGTGTGTGTGTGTGTGTGTGTGTGTGTGTGTGTGTGTGTGTGTGTGTGTGTGTGTGTGTGTGTGTGTGTGTGTGTGTGTGTGTGTGTGTGTGTGTGTGTGTGTGTGTGTGTGTGTGTGTGTGTGTGTGTGTGTGTGTGTGTGTGTGTGTGCGTGCGTGCGTGAGTGAGAGGTGGCAGTAAGGAATATCCCAGTGGACACATCAGCACAGTTTTAAGACCAATAATAAGCACAATCAAACCTTTGTGGTGTTTCACTCCAGAGTGGAAGAGAGGAACAGTCATTGTTTATTTGCGTGTCTGTGTGTCATTTGACAACATCTCTTTAAAACCTTCCTTCCCTCTCTTCTTCTTCTTCTCTCGACTTTTTCTTTTCGTGATACTCCCTCCCCCACCTCTCTTCCTCCTCTCCTTCTCCCCCCCCCCCTTCCAGGATGTGTCGTGTCTAAACAGGGACACCTCTAAGATCATCGTGGTGGACTGTAAGAGAGAGGCCTTCAGCCTGCAGCCCTTCAACGGCATGGCCCTGAAGAAGTGGGACGGAAACTCTGAGGACCGCACGCTCTACGACCTCGCCGCCTTCCTAAAGAGTGAGCCAATGAGCCTGTGCACGCGCGCGTGCGTGCGTGCGTGCGTGTGTTGTTAACACCAAGGCTGTGTATCTCAGAAGGAAGATGTGGTCTTTGGATGAAGGAGGGGGGGGGGGGGTATTTATAGAGGGGAAATCCATTGAGGATTACCTTTTTATCAATGAATTGACTTCAGAACCCCCTCCCCTCTTTAGCCATAGCTCTGAGTGGGGTGGAAGACGTCCGAGGAGTTCTGGAGAACTACGCCCTGGAGGAGGATCCTATTGAGGCCTTCAAACGCAGACAAGCCCAGCTGGCACAGGTGCGTGCTTGCTCGCATGGTCACATGCATGCTACATCTGTGCTAATGTGTCTGGCCCATGAATGACACTTCTTTCTCTAATTCACTCTTTGTGCCTTGTATGTCTGTGTTTGAATCTTCATCTCACTTTTAGAATAACTGACTGTCTGTGTTTGTGTGTATTTGTTTGTCTGTGTTGATCCTGTGTGTCTTTGTGCGTGTTTGTGTTAATTTTGTGTGGGTGTTTGTCTGTGTGTGTGTGTGTGTGTGTGTAGGAGGAGGAGCAGAGGCTAGCAGAGTTAGCTCAACAGAAGAAACAAGGCATCTCTCTAGGTTCTATCGCCGGAAGGTTCTGGCGTTCCAAGCAACAGTGAGTGGTCTAAAAACCCACCAATCACGGCCCACCTGTGCCCGACTAATGGGACCGCGGTGGCAGTCATCCGAGTGGGCGGGACCTGGAAGCTTGTCTGGAAGCGTCCAATCAGATGGAGCGGACTGCCAAAATCATGCCTTTGGGGAGGGCGGGGCTGAAGAGGAGCAAACCTAAAACATCATAACCTGTGCACCAATGACAAGCAGCTTCCTGGATCTTTGGCAAAGAGGATGGATGCAACTCATGTCACCCCAGTGCTTCTATTGGTTTTCTGTTGTCACCGGACACATCCTAAAGGGTGCTGATTGGTTAAAAGACGTTCATCAGCTTCGGGTCATTGGTGGACCGGAGGATGACCAGATATCAGGACTTCTTACCTGCAACTCCTGCTCTGACGTCTGGTTCTGTGGACACAGGAGGCTGGGATCACGTCTTGTCCCCCCCCCCCTTCCCATGTGACATGTCATGTTTGTACTTTGAATTATTCTTTTTTTTCTTTTCTTTTTTTGGTTCACGCAAATGTAAACGAGACTGAGTTGACCCAAGGTTTAGAAACTTATCATCAAAGTATCGTTATTGTTGCTATGGAATACCTGTTTCGTTGTGGGAGGAGCATGCAGCAGCGTTTTCCCCCGCTCTCTGCCAATGAGATCGCCGCGGTTTGGACTGGAGTCGGCCAATGAGACGGGGTGTGACTGTGGGACGAGCCAATGCACAAGGACTGGAGTGGCAGACAGACAGACAATCTCTGCTTCTAAGCCAATGCGAGCCCTGGGATCTGGAGGGGGGGGGGGGGGGGGGGGGTCGTTGGGTCATCCAGTCAGCAGAATGGGGAACTGTGCTGGCGTTATGTGCTGTTGAATGTTCTGTGAGATTATTATTCATGTGAAACATTCATTTATCAAGTCCCAAATAAAGAAGAACAGAAAGCAGCGTAACAGGTGTTGAACTGCTGTGGTTTATCAAGAACACCAAGGACCACCAAATAACTTCTGCTGTAACAAAACACTTTTAGAGGTCAGTGTGGACCAAGTCTGTTCCATTATATTAAAGGTTTCAGAGGTAGTCATCTTGATTTAAAAAACTGTCTGGATGACTACGTCTGAAACTTTTATAGAGGTTTATGTCGTTGTAGAATTCCACACTTTGCTTTGCTACTTGATCCTCCCCCGTTTAGTGTTTTAGAGGGATTTTCCTCTCCATTGTCATTTTTTAATTATTGTTATTGACTTAAGTATTTAAAAGTAACTAAATAAATACCCGACTAAAAAGCATTCGGAATCGTAACATTCTCCCTAGAATGAATGACTAACTAGGCGTTAAGTTAATCATTGAGTCTTTCAACCTCGTGACGTTAATGAATTTTCTCTGTTGAGTGACTTCAGGGCCCTTTTTTCGGAATTTCTGAGTTTTAAATAGGTCTTAGAAGTGGTGATTAAATTCCTTTTCACTTGTTTAGACGATTAACTCCGAACAAACAAGCGAAGTCTCTCCGCCAGGAAGTGATTTAGCCAGGGAGAATGTTCTGGTTAAGGTATCACTGACACTGATCTAAAGGCCCAATATTTACTATAGCAGATTACTGCGGATCAATTACCGTCATCCTATTGAGGATATATTTGCTTTTCGTATTAAACGCTAAATGTAGTTGCTATTCCGCTTTTACTGCTATTGAGTTGCTTAAAGGGGATTAGATTAGTCATCCAATTAAAGATGTATTTCCGATATTCAATAATTTAACGAGTTTGAAAGTAATAGGAAACACTTAAATGTACCTATGTTCATTTAACGCTGAAAATGTTGCTGAAATGTACTTATGTATGCTGATATACAAAAGTGTAATTCCGCACTGGTGGATTCATTTTAAATTGGTTTAAACACGCACAGCCTTGGCTTAAACCAGACGGACTTCCGGTTCCAATACATTTTAGGATGAGAACAAACGTACAGGGACCTTGTGTGTGTAGGGTGGGAGGGGGTCGATGTTAAGTCAATGTGGGCTGTAGCCAAGTCGCCAATTTGGCATTAGAGATGTTAATGCTACCGTTTGTGGTGAGTGAAGGAGAGACATGTGGCTTGGCCATTCACAGCGACGTGCAAACTGTTCGGTGTCAAATCCATTCTCCCAACAGACACCCCCCCCCCCCCCAATCCCCGCGCTCCCCTGGACAGACACACGTGCCCAAATGTGAACGCCGCAGGGCTCTCACGGGACAATAGGGTTAGATCTTTAGTTAATCTCTCACTTTATTCAAAAAACGTCATTGTTCGGATCGTCCTACCCGATTATTTTGTTTATTTATGAATTCGAATGCAACATTTATTTGCAAGGCTGCAGTAACTATTGCACTGTGATTCTGATACTGTTATCATTAGACCATCACTGACACATACGGACCATCTCTCGTGATGTCAGCAACATGGGTTTAATTTAACCATATCGTCGTGATTAACGTTCCACAGACTGATTGACAGCATGGAATTATGATACACTTGAGGTGGGCCTAGGAGAACGGTTCCCACGAAAACACCGTATCCCTTCGGTGGGAACTTCGAAAGGTTATTCGGTCAGATTTTTGTGTTCTAATGACCCTGCAAAAGGCGATGTGTCGGTGCGTTTGGACCACGCAGCACGGCAACATCGGTTTCTGGAAAGGTGCGAACAAACTGCTTGGAAAAAAAAGATGTCACCTTGAGACTCTTTAGTCTTGTAAAACATCATGCACGCGGCGTTTAGGAAACCCTGGGAATTGGTCCGCCTCGAGCTCGGGGGTGTTGGATTTGACACCTCTGCAGAACGCACCGGTTCACATTTATAGGCAGCCCATGCGCCTTCTGCCACCCAGACACACCTTTACAAATGTTCTCACCGCGTGCCTTTCCGCCCCCCGGCTGTCTGTTCATCTCTTGTTTTGTCACCTTCGCGAGGACGCACGCTCTGCCTCACCAAAAGCGAGTAGTCCTACACCATTTGGACACGGGGCACGTGGGGATGTTAACCGCTGAAGTGACAACAAACTTTGCGTAAAAGCTGTTCGAACATGTGGGCTTGCCTGGAAATAAACCTATTCGGAATATCACATATCTTTCAACCACACAAAACTTGTTATAGTGTGGGGCCTCTTATTGCAGGTATAACCTACCCCAAGCAATTCAGCTTAATAGAGTTTTGACGCATGCTAAATACCTGTTAGGCTAAACGCACACACGCTGCGTCAAGTCCCTAGTGTCCCGCGTGCAAACACAATCTTCATACAATATGTACATATTCGATCGTGCCATCTGCGTATCGATTTGTTTGAATCATTCTTTCCCCTCTGTCGAATTCCTACCGTGACAAGTCACGCGCGCGACACCTGCACATCCCCAGAGAAATTCGGACAGATTTCTATTATTTTATGCATTTTAACATGCCATCATGATCAGCACGAGGTTCCGAATGTTGCCAAATGTTTGCCAAAGCCAACCCACAACCTTATGACGTTTAATAGCTTATTGCAGTTTTAAACTATAAACCATGGCATGTAAAATAGGTGACACCTGTGTATTAACAAATATCGTTCAGTCATCTCAATTATCAATGTATAATCCACGACTTGACTTTAATATGTTTCATAGAGTGGTAAACGTCCTTTAATAGACCTAATGAAATGGTTCATTGTTGCTATTCATATGCGATCCAAAAGTTTCATAACACAACATACTGTCCTATTAAAAACCAGGACACGCTTTGTTGTTTTGGTTAAAGCAATCCCCCCTCTGAATGACGCGATCCGGCAGATCGTGAACTCAAAAGCTGGAAACATTTATTGTTTAAAGCGACAGCTCATATTTATTTATCCAGTCTTTTGTTGGATCCCTTAGCCGCAAAAGCGGTCGTCTGGATAATTAACCAACAACATCATGACAATGGAAGCTGTTCTGTTCAGTATGTCTCCTCTCTTCTGTGTGTGACGCGCCCCAGCCGGAGCGTGCCTTGGATAAAGTCATGGGCCAGCAGAGGCACGCGCTGGCTTCCATTACCATGACAATAGACGCGCGCCAAAGATGAGCAACAGTTTGTAAAGCTTTCGCTCTATTGTGCTCCCCCCCCCCCCCCCTCCGGCGCGCCCCAGCCACATCAGCAAAGCACGCACGCACCCTTAATACGCGCACTAGCTTCATAGAGTACAAGCTTCATTATTCACCGTCACCTTTTTTTATACACGTAATTTTGCTTTCTTTCTTCCAAGAGAGAAAATCGAACGCGCTGTTCAAGTTCCTTGCCAATTTTGTGCCATTATCGACAATTGTTTTAATGACCGGCTTTTCAGTCTTAATCCCCTCTAATCCCTTTTTGTAATTTACCTTATTTACAGCGTTGCTGTTTTTGCTGTGAATCACTTAGTTATGAATTCAGAGCAGACTTGACAAAAAGATAAGTGATCCAGTTCTGCGTATGACAACCACGACTATACTTCCCCGCGTCTGTCCTCAATACATCGCTTTACCCACTCAAATTTATTTCGTAGATTTATAAACGATAATTGTGATTTTTATTTTATTTTACAATTAACAGTGTGTTCGTGTTTTGTAGAGCAATAAATCTGTGGTTTAATGCAGTTTTTGTACAGCCTTTCTGTTGCAGAGTCCCACTATCAGGGGGATGTGTATTCAAACATTTTAGCTATACACGCCGGTGATTTGTCCTTTGTCCATCATCAGCATGTTGGAGACACGCGCTTTCTGGAGTCTGAAACATGGCTATGGCCATTACTCTAATTCACGCGCCGCCGGCCAGTACAAGGCACTCATGTCGTGATCATTACAGGTTCTGACCTAGGAAATCGCGTGCGTCATTACCCTCTGAAGACATTGTACATAAGAGTGGCCAGGTGCCGTTCATTATCATACAGCTGCCGTCATGTACCCGTCCCGTCCCGCTGCCCCACCCCCATTCCCTTTCCCTCCCTACAAAAGCAATTATCTGACATCTTCAGCGCTGCACGACGCCCCCCCCCCCTCCTTCTCCCCCCCCCCCCCCCCCCCCCCTAAGAGTCCAGGTCCCCAAACCCAAGACAACAAAGGACCTCTGATTCTGTCCACCCGCACAATGAAAGATTTCGTTCCCCAAGTCTGCCGGTTTAACGACTCACACGCGTCAGAACAATTACTATTCTTGGGTCTGAATTAAGGGGTGTGCGCGCCGAAGCCCCCCCCCCCTCCTCATCCTCTTCTCCTCTCTTCTCTTACACAGTGCGCGGCCGTTGTCCACCCTCCCCGGGAGGAGAAAATAAAGAATGAAAAGTCCCAGAAGAATAGGGTGGCACGCGACACTGAGTTGAAAACAAACAGATAGTGAAATACCGTTTACAAGGGTTAAAGCGAGTTTCTCAACTTCATGAACTTCTAGCTATGTACCGTTTACAACTCCAATCCATCTAGTGGAAAACCTGAGCGTTTAATCAAGTACCCCCTTAAAATGAAAATAACACACACGTTGAAGTTCCGTCTTTGTACTGTGTCTTACAGACACGCGCCTTAATGTGGTGTGTTTCCCCAAACACGGCTTTTGGCTTTCAGTTTGGTTCGTCCTCGAGACCATTTGGAAACCCCAATTCTCTTTCGCTGAGAAAGTATGGTCAGGGTACGAACAGCATTTTGTTATATTGCAGTCGCCAATTGCCGCGTGCAGAATCAAAGCGTCCCATAAACACGCCCCCCCTCCCGCTCACCCTCCCACTCCTCCTGACAGTATAAAGAGCTTGCCACGGTTGCAGGTTTACTATACACAACAGTTCAGAGTACAAACTCACTCCCCACATTAGCTCATGGATTGTATTTTTGTGGTGTGCACGCTCCACATTTAAACTTGCAAACCTTTTAGATTGACAATTATTTTTTTCCCTCCGACGATTTTATTATTGTTTGGAGTAGTCTTTTTTTCCTCATCGAAATTGGATTTCTAAAATTGTCTGCTATATTTGGATAGCAGACTATACGCGCACCCAACAATGGCTCGTTTGTTTTTACCGTGTTTTTTGGCGTTGATGTCAACGCATGTGGTAAGTATACATTTGTTGGATGGGACTCTGCTGCTGCTGCTGGTTCTTGTCGGGGTTGATTGAAAGCTTCGCTTGTTCTGATTCCTAATAGCTGCTCTCTTTTCCCTATTTAGGCGGAATCGTCCGGTGTGTTCGAGTTGAAAGTACACTCCTTCAGCAGTTCTCGAAGTGTCTGTAAACAGTCCGGTGATTGTCAGATCTTTTTCCGCGTTTGTCTGAAACATTCACAAGATGTCATCTCACCGGAGCCCCCGTGCACCTACGGTACTGGGCTCACCGATATCTTCAGCGCTGACCACAGTTCCATCTCCGCGAGCGCCCCGGTCAGGGTGCCTTTCCATTTCAAGTGGCCGGTAAGTACCGATCCCAATATTATTATTCATCGTTATAGTTTAACAAAAGGGGTTAATGGCACGTTTTTACATAACCTTTTTTGTGACGCAAAGGGTTCTGTCTTTTTTTCAGGGAACTTTTTCACTGATAATTGAAGCTTGGAATGCGGAGGCCTCCGATGATCAGTCGACAGGTAGGTCGTCCTCTCTCCATTAGAGGGCGCACATTGACATGAAAGTAAGACGGGATCCATCATTAGCTGTAATTGTACATCACAATCCTAAAATAGAGGACATACACTTCGATTTTATGTATGCTATTTAAAATGTGTAATTTATAACATTTTATTTTTTCAAACAGAAAACCAAAACAACTTGATCAGCCGTTTGGTCACCTCTAGAAGACTTGCCGTTGGAGAGGAATGGTCACAGGATGTTCGTTTTAGCGAGCAGAGTGAATTGCGGTATTCTTACCACGTTATCTGTGATGAATACTACCACGGAGAAAGCTGCTCCGATTACTGCCGACCCCGTGATGACCAGTTCGGACACTTTACTTGCGATTCCACCGGGAGCAGAACCTGCCTCCCTGGATGGAAAGGAGAATACTGCGCTAACCGTAAGTTCCTCTACAATATATACGTTATATCAAAATAAATAACTCTTTATCGGATAGTTGTGCGATTATTTTACTTCTTCAGTTATTTTTAGTTTGGATGTTTTTGCACACTTGGATTTGATGCGAATAGCGCGCGTAATAATTGCGCAACTTTTAAATGGTTGACTCGAGCAGTTCAACGACATCCTTTGGTCGAGCATAAAAAAGCTGCTGTTCCTTCAAATGAGGAGTTAGTCTGCATCTTTTGTCTGCCTTAACAATGGTCGCGGGCGTGCACGCTTTAACAGGGACACGCGCTGGAACGTAATGTGCGCTCCCTTGCGTGAAAAATAGACGGCATGTGTTTCTTTTGTGCGCGTACCAGCTGCTTCGCTTATACTTAACAAATACTTGATGTGTCTGAGGAAGGCGAAGGGGGGGCTGGGGGGTGTTTTGTGATGCGAACAGGGGCTCTAATATTCCTCCTCTCTATCTCCGCAGCCATCTGCTCGGCTGGTTGTAACGAGGGGCAAGGGGATTGCGAAGCCCCTGGCGAGTGTACATGCCGTCTGGGGTGGCAAGGCGCCCTGTGTGACGAGTGCGTGCGTCACCCGGGCTGCCTTCACGGCACCTGCGATGAGCCCTGGCAGTGTAACTGCAAGGAGGGCTGGGGAGGTCTGTTCTGCGACCAGGATCTCAACTACTGCACCAATCACAGGCCGTGCAGGAACGACGCTACCTGCACCAACACAGGCCAGGGGAGCTACACCTGCACGTGCCGTCCAGGATTCAGCGGCAACAACTGCGAGATCGAAACCAACGAATGCGATAGCAACCCTTGCAAGAACGGAGGAAGCTGCAACGTACGTCCCTAACGGTTTTTCCCAATAAACAACTCATCACTCTTGCAGGGGACCCCCTTTTGGGCCCCCCTCTCTGGGGCCCCACTCTCATGCTCCCCTCAGGGGGCCCCTCTCTGGGCTGTCTTACAGTGAGCTAAGACTGAGCTGGTTGAGGGAGAAATGGAGGGATTTATCATTCAGGTGTTCATTTGAATCAGTAGATTAAGTTTACCATACAAATCATATATCCTTTTATTAAAAAAAATACTGTTTCTTCATGCAAGGACAAAGTTCAAGCACTCGTTCATATACAAGGACTGACTTACTGTAATCATCCTGTATCCCAGCTGTGTGTCTCTCTGAGTGTCATTTCTGTAAAGTAGGGAACATCAGCCACAATGGAGGAATAGCTTCATTTGAGTTGGAGTGATGAAAAAACATAACATGATTATTGCAACATAAATATTTTTTTAGTTATTCTTTTGCAGTACTCTTAGAGCACAAACTAGTCTCTTCAGAATCAGAATTGTGTTTATTCAGTAAGATCTGAGAGTGCAGGAGGGTCGTCTCTTTCTGGGGTGTCCAGTTAGGTATTTATCACTGACAGAAAGTTTGATCAAATGTGATGTCATGTTAGCCAAACGTTGAAGTGACAACTTTTCACTCTGAACTCCGGTAACTCCGGAATCTTCTGAAACTCTAGAACCTCTAGAAATTCTGGAAACTTGAGACTGAGGTTACTTTTGGAAAGTGGATCTTTGGAATTTCGCTCACCTATGTGCGCGTGTGTACATGTGCGTGTTCCTGTCGTAATGCAGGACCAGGAGAACGACTACTCCTGCACATGCCCTCAGGGTTTCTACGGGAAGAACTGTGAGATCAGCGCCATGACGTGCGCAGACGGGCCGTGCTTCAACGGTGGAACCTGCACACCGCTGGTGTCTGGAGGCTACACCTGCCGCTGCCCCGCCTCCTACACCGGCTCCAACTGTGAGAAGAAGATGGACCGCTGCAGTATCGAACCCTGTGCCAACGGTAAGCCATCCCATGCCCCGCCCTCCAGCCCCCCCTACACCCTGCCCTTCAGCCACCCTACACCCCTCCCTTCAGCCCCCCCTACGCCCTGCCCTTTAGCCCCCCTACACCCCTCCCTTCAGCCCCCCCTACGCCCTGCCCCTCAGCCCCCTGTGCCTCACCCTGCAGCCCCCCCATGTCCATGCCCCCCAGGTTGACCCACCCAGGCCCCGCCCTCCACCCTCTGCCAGCACCCCCTGCCTGGCACCCCTGCCGTCCGCCTGCATCCCTGCCCTCCAGCCACTGCCAACCCCCCCCCCCTTCCCCTACCCCCGTGCTCCATGTCCGAGCACATTAAAGGATGCGGCCGGTAATCCAGTCAGCAACCCGGCCGATAATCCCCCTCCCTCCCAGAGCCTTGCGGAGTGTGTATCTCGGAGTGTAAGTGAGACTGGCCGTCGCCATGGAACCCGTAAGGAACATGTATTCATCGGTCCGTCTGACTGTAATCACACATATGACAAACCAAACACACACACACACAAACTACACACACGGCAAACCACACACACGCATGAACAACAAACCATACCAGGGGTCAGCAATCCTGGTCCTCGGGAGCCACTGTTTCCCTGACAATGATTCCCTGCTCCAGCACACCAAATTCCAAGGAATGGGTCAGTATGAGGCCTCCACAGAGCTTGATAACAACCCATTTCTTAGAATCAGTTGTGCTAGAGCAGGAAAACATCCAAAACCTTCAGGACAGTGGCTCCTGAGGACCAGGGTTGCCTACCACTGAACTATACGAGGTACACACACAGATGACAAATTACACACGTATGACAAACAACGTGCATATTCTCAGTCTGGTGCCTCTCTTCCTTCCAATAACTGTGTGTTGTTTTGAAATGCACCTTTTGCTCCCTACTATGTGGACCATGCAGGAATGCAGAACCGGCACGTCTGGAGACGCCAGCCCGGGGAAGACATGACTAGGGGCAGATAGCATGGAGGGGCAGATAGTGAGTGGGGCAGATAGTGAGTGGGGCAGATAGCGAGTGGGGGCAGATAAGGGCCTAGAACTGCTAATATTCTACTTAATTCATCTATGTTAACACCCATTGAACTCTGAGCTAGTGTGTCTGTTCCCAGAGGTCCTCATTAGCCGAGAAAGACCATCTTATCTGGAGTCAGTCTTGTTCCTGATTGTTGGTGTGTCTGTCTCTCTGTAGATTAAGGAAAGGGAACGCTTCCAGATCCAGCATTCTCCATGAGTTCAGGATTCTAACCTCCTTCCCTTTCCCCTCTATAGGCGGACAGTGTCTGGATCTCGGCCACAGCGTGAAGTGTCGCTGTCGCCCCGGCTTCTCCGGCCCGCGCTGCCTGACCAACATCGACGAGTGCAGCCGCAGCCCCTGCCGCAACGCGGGCACCTGCCTGGACGGCATCAACGACTTCACCTGCACCTGCACGCTAGGCTTCACCGGGAAGGACTGCAGCGTGCGTGCCGACGCCTGCTTGCTCGTCCCCTGCCAGAACGGAGGCACCTGCTTCACTCACTTCACCGGCCCGGTGTGCCAATGCCCCCCGGGCTTCATGGGAGCCAAGTGTGAGCACAGCCTCCGCCCCACCCCCAGGCCCGTCACCCCAACTGCGGCCGACAGCTTCTCCGCGGCCCTGGCGGTCAGCTTCGTCCTGGGCCTGGTCACCCTCGTCATGCTGGTGTGCGCCGTTATTTTGGGTCTTCGCCAATTAAGGCGGGGCAGGAAGGGAATGGTTTCCTCTGTCAAGAACGACCTGGAGACGGTAAACAACCGGACCATGCCTGGTCTGTTCCCCAGCACCAGCATGAGAGAGAAGGAGGCCTTCCTGATACCCGGCGGCCAGTACAAGGTGTCCAATAAGGACGTAGCGCTTAGCTCCGCCCCCGAGCAGAAGGCCGGAGACCAGGCTGCGTATAAACAGAAGATGGCCGATTGCAACCTTGTCTGTGATGAGGACAGAATCACCAAGAGCAAGTTTGACCGGCAAGTAACCTTAATCTCTAGACAAACTCGCTCCCATGCTAATGATTCAACACTTGCTCACTATCTCACGGTCTACACACATGGCTTTCTGCGTATGCTCTTTAAAATCTGTGTGGAACACTACTTGACCTGTCAATGTTTTTTTTTTATCCAACAGAAAGAATTGTGCATCCACCAGGGTGGTCCCTCTGCTTAGCTTCCCCAAGGAAGGCCTCTTCCATCCTGTCTTCATCATCCCTGAGCAGATGGAGCAGTGTGTGTTTGCTACTGAGGTAAATTAGCAACCGACGCTAACAACTCTCTAAATTTTGACTGTAAAAAAATATATACATATATAAATAATATATTAAATATATTTCCTTTTTTCTAAACGTTTTCAAAGGATTTGAAAACTAACTCTTCTTCGTGTCTAATTTTCTCTCAGGTGTAACAACAGTATTTCCATCTCTTGAGAACCTCAACCAACCAAGGCCATGGCCTGAACATGTTTACAATCTTTCCGGGACAATTCAAAGATTTGAAGAAGATTTATTGGAACAACATATATATTTTTTATTTAATATTTATTCATGCTGCTCATTGAAAATGACTTTGACAATGTTTCAGAAGACACTATTCCAAGCCCTGGAGGGTCCACTGAATATTCGGGCACCACTTGCACTACTATAAATATATTTGTAATTTTAATATAATTATTATTTTTTATTGTTTTTTATTTAACCCTCAGTAGGAGGGTATAGGATCTCTTTCAATCCAAGAGAGACAGTTCTGAGGAGGGAGAAAATATGTTAGTCTGGATGCCTCCACCTTCCACCAGTCCGCTCCTCAATCACTCGAGAGGCCTGGTCGCCTACAATCTCTGATTAAAATGAAAACCACAATCTCCTGGAGGATCATGGGAAAAGACAACCAGAGAGGGGAAAAAAAACTTGTTTTCCCCATCATCAGCTCTAGTTGATTCCTTTCTATGTTTCCAAATTGGGACACATTTTAAAAACGGAATGAAGATTTTAGCTTTATTTTTTAGCTTCATAAAGTTTTTGGGTCATCGGCTGAAATGGATTTATCACTGATGGGAGTTGTAGTCTTTTGAACTCCTGCTTTTTGAGCTCCTGCTGGATACATCATCGAATCACCATCGTAGCCTTCAAGAGCAAAACAGTCTGAAGAAAACGGTCTTATCAAGTGCCTGATGTTACCATGACTTCCACAGACCCAAGGACCATTCTTGTGCCATTTACCTAGAAGGTTACCAGTATGTCTATGTCCTCACATCAGGTGATATAGATGTACTGTAAACTCATTGTTTGATCATGTGATAACTTGTATTTGCAACTTCACTCTTAATCGAGAGAAACTCAGAATTCCCCTAAAATGATCCTGAACTCACTCAGCAGCAGAAATATACCACGATCTAAAAGTCGTACTAAATCCAAAACAACGAGGAAACGTTAGTCCAATTTGAATTTCTCAGAGTTCGTTTGAAACGGTTCTTGTTTCGTTTTTCTCCTGCGGCGGTTGTAACTTTCTCCACCAGGTGTTTATCTCAGTGTCATCGTGACATGTAGTTCCTCATCTACGGGATCCGATGAGACAGGTTTGTACACGGCAGCAACACTGGGACACATTCCTAACACCGCCGAGGTTACGTCTGTTATCTTTTCCTTCCAGATCGTGTTTTGTGAGGGGAAAAAAAGAGAGAGAAAAAAGATAAACAAGACATTTCTCATGTTTCTTTCAGTGTGAAGGATTCTAAAAGAGAGGATGTTAGTTCAATCGTTCTTTCCTTTTCCTATATCTCTTCCTTCTCAGTCACTGTTAAACCAAATATGTGTTTTATTTTACTTTCTAAAATATTTGTGACATCCTCTCTAATTTAACAATGCAATGTGTACATAACCCTAAGATAGTCTTTCTATTTAATTTTTTTTGTACATAATTTGTATTTATAAAGAGAATTGTAAATGTTTACGTAAAAAATATATATTTTCATAAATAAAACTGAAAATCATTTAAGTCTGTCTGAATTGTGATTGAGTTCTGGTGCAGTCTGGTGGTGTTTGGCTGTGTTAAGATGGAGAAGGTTGTTATTTAGTATTCATCTAGGCCTCTTCTCCTGACGCTCGTTATGGTAAGAAGATGGATATGAGGGCTTCCATGGAGGCAGCGGGCCCCCCTAACACAGGGCCCCCCAGCCCTCCTCAGGGACGCCTTCCCTGGTAGCTCCCCCTGAAGCCGGCCAGATAGACGCTGGACTGAGCTGCCTGTCAGCAGCTTGGTGAGGGGGCTGGGGTTGGGGGGGGGGGGGGGGGGGGGGGACGCTGTTCAAGGACGCTGGGATTATTGGAGGATGAGGAGGAGGAGGAGGAGGGGGGGGGGTAGACAGTGGTTGAGAGAGTGCACGTCGAAGGGTTGGAGGAAGATAGGGAGTGAAATCAATTTAAAAGGGGGGTTGGGGGTGGGGGGGGACTAAAAGGCCAGAAGGATGTGGGGAGGGAAAGTGAGTAAAAGTGAGACAGGGAGCTGGCTGGACGCGCAATCTCCATCATCCTTGAGGCCAACTTCCCACAGCATGTTATTATATGGATCTAAAGAGCAGCTCTAATCCCAACCCCCCCCAACCCACGCCCTCACGCCTGCATATATATGCTAATTCCCCCCACCCCTCCTTCTCCAAGCTTCTATCCTGTATTGTATTGTGGAGATTAAAGTAATGTATATTAACAAATCAACCCCCTCTCTCCTTTCTACGTCTCGTCCACATCTGCCATTAGCTGATGCCGTTGGGTTCACGGCTAACAGCGCCGAGAAGTGTTGCTGAACGTGGAACCCACCGGAACACGCTGAGACGTCAGGAGGGTTCCTCGGAGCTGTGAAGAGGCTGTGTTTTTGAAATCACCTGCCTCTCGATGGCCCCTGCCTTTCCCCCCGCCGCTTCTCCATTCCCCTCCCCCTTTTTCAATCCTTTCTTTGAGGACATTTGGTGATAAAGGAGGGGAGATGGTATAGAGGGGGGAAGGGGCTCTCCTATGGAGGCTAGGGGGCCCCAGGACTCTCCCCTGGGGAGACATGATGAGGGGGGAGGGGACTGAGCCCCCCTCTGCACCTGAAGCCCCAGCCCTGGGGCCTAGTCTCTGCCCCAGCCCCAGTCCTTTAGCCTGGGCTGAAAGATAAAGTTTCATGGCTACCATGAGCGAGGCAGAGAGAGAGAACATTGAACCACAGTTCAGAAAGATCAAATCAGCAAATGACAATCTGTAAAGATTTAACAATATGAGTTCCTCTTCCTTCTCCTTTTTCTTGGTGTCCAGGACAGTCCCCGCCCAGGCGTGAAAACGGCCAAGATGACAGGTAACAAAGCAAAAGAGAAAGTCTCCGCAGGAACACAGTGTGAGTCAGCCGTTTGCTGACACGTGCCTCTAAGGTAAATGTATGGTTAGTGGTGCGTCAATTAGAGGCCCGGGCAGATGTCAAGGCAGGTAGAGGATGCTGAGTTTGGAGGCTGGGGTTGAAAGCGGTAAAGGGAAGGGCAGAGGCTGGGGCAGTTAGAGGAGGCTGGGGCAGTAAGAGGAAGTTGGAGGCTGTAAAGGGAAGGGCAGAGGCTGGGGCAGTTAGAGGAGGCTGGGGCAGTAAGAGGAGGTTGGAGGCTGTAAAGGGAAGAGCAGAGGCTGGGGCAGTTAGAGGAGGCTGGGGCAGTAAGAGGAGGTTGGAGGCTGTAAAGGGAAGAGCAGAGGCTGGGGCAGTTAGAGGAGGCTGGGGCAGTAAGAGGAGGTTGGAGGCTGTAAAGGGAAGAGCAGAGGCTGGGGCAGTTAGAGGAGGCTGGGGCAGTTACAGGAGGCTGGAGGCTGTAAAGGGAGGAGCAGAGGCAAACAGCAGGTTAATGAAGTAACGTTCATCAAGTTTACCTGCTGTTTACCTGGCTTTGTGTCAAGATACCGCCGCGCGCACACACACACACACACACACACACACACTCACCTCCTAACTTGCAATTTGAATAGCACTTAGGTTTCTGAAATTGGACCTTGTCACTATGAATCACCTGCTGCGTGGAGCCTGCTGTGTGTGCGCCCAGGTCAGTCTATGACCCTGCGTGTAGCGTGGAGCGTGTGTGTGTGTGGAATCTCACCGAGTCAGGTGGCTGAGTGGTTAGGGCGTTAGACCAGTGATCGCAGATTTGATTCCCGGCTAAGGCAACGTTATCTTGTATCCTTGGACAAAGTACGTGTTTGAAGCGTTTCTCAGTCAATATGGGTCGGATGAGCTCCCTGCTTGACCGAGGAAGTTGTTAATAACAGGAAGTGGATGTGTACACAGGATGAAGTGAGGCCCACCCAGCTGGAGCAGTGTCCTGTTTACCCCCCTCCAGAAGGATAGTGGGGGGGGGGGGGGGGGAGTAACAGATGATTGACAGAGGTGTAGAAGAGGGAAGGAGAGGAGGAGGACATGAATAGAAGAAGAAAGTGGAGCAACGGTATGGAGAACGAATGAGAGGAGGAGGAAGAGGGAGGGAGAGAGGCAGGACAAGAAGGTTATAAGGATGAGTATTGAGAATGGAGGAGAGTAGAGTAGAAGAGGACAATATTTAGGCACTTAGGAATGTCATCTGTTGTTTAGAATTACTTCCTTTGCTATGCCTAGTGACCAATGCTCTTTTGTAAAGCTCTCTCTTGTAAGTCGTTTTGGATAAAAGCATCTGCTAAATGAATGAATGTAAATGTAGGAGATGGGGAAGGAAGGAGATGGAGGAGGAGGAGAAGGATGGAAGAGGAGGAGCAGAAGGAGCGATGTTTCCTACCACAGCTACCTCCTCTGGTAAACAAACTGTTCCCTCCTCATCTGACGCTGTGATGTGATGTATGTGTGTGTGCATGTGTGTGTGTGTGTGTATGCGTATGCGTGTGTGTGTGTTGTAGAAGGGAAGAACTGTGAATAATAATCTACTTTACATGAAACTCCCTGGTCACCAAGTTACTATAATAACAAATGTCAGTGGACTCCGTTTCAGAGGTCACAGTACAGTTGCAGAATCACCGTTATGACATTTTCACTTTCACTTTGATCAAAATCTATTCTATTCTATTCTAATCTAATCTATTTTATTCGTTATGCAGGATATACAAACACAGAATTTACTTTGGCAGGAAAGAGCAAACATAGAACATATATGTAACATAATAATAAGGGTAAAACAGAATAAAAAAATACAATGTACAACATGAATAAGATACAAATAAGATAAAAAAAAATGTGGGCACTAGCTGCAAAGATGGGGGGGGGAATATAACTATAGTAAGAGGGTGTAGAGAAGAATGGGTATATATTACCAGGGGGTAAAATAAAAAGAGAGACAGAGAGGGACAAGGAGAATCAGAAAGACAGAGGGGGAGAGAGATACAGATAGAGAGAGGGGGACAAAGAGAGACAGAAAAAGAGAGGGGGAGAGAGACGGATAGGGAGGCAGAAACACATAGCGAGGGGGGAGAGAGAGAGAACACACACAGATGATAGACACAGCTGTCATCCCTTCGTCCTCCCCTGCATGAACCTTCTTCCTCCTGTTGCCCTATTTTGGCTACACGCTGTCTGGGTCCTCTACACCACCTGATGGGGTAGGGAGACAGGGAGGGTGGGAGGGAGGGGGGGAGGGAGGAAAGAGGGGGGAGGGAAAGGGGGAGGGAGGAAAGAGAGAGGGAGAGGGAGGAAAGAGGGAGGGAGGAAAGAGGGAGGGAGAGGGAGAGGGAGGAAAGAGGGAGGGAGGGAGAAGGGGAGGGGGAAAGGGAGAGGACAGGAGAGGATGGGAGAGGGGAAGGGGGGGGGGAGGAAGGAGAGGGGGTTTGAGATCTTTCCTGTCAGCCTTTAGCTGAGCGGGCTAAGACAGTCTTCTGAGGGTATTTAGTGGAGACTGTGACTGTGACGAGCAACAGGGAAACAGCAGCTAGGCATGATGGGAATGAAGATACACCTGCTTAGCTGGTGTCAGAGCTAAGAGCTGATGCTCACACACACCCACAGGCACACACACACTGGCACACATGCCAATACAGGCGCACACACACACACACACACACACACACACACACACACACACACACACACACACACACACACACACACACACACACACACACACACACACACACACACACACACACACACACACACAGGTACACACAGTCAGGCTGAGGAAGTTATCTAGGATTTGAGTTAGCAGTCTTCCATGAAAGTGTGTTTCCTGTTATGCAGGTATTTATAGGTGCTGACATGGGAAGGGAAGCGTGGTGTTCGAACACACACACACACACACACACACACACACACACACTCCTCAGAGACTGTTCTTTCTCCAGGTCAGGAGGAAACAAGAGTCTTCCTGGCCACACACAGACACACACGCCGACACAAACACACAGGCACACACACACACACAGACCCCCCCCCCCCCCCATCCCCAGTGACCAAATAATATTGGTTGGGACATAACAATGATTGCTGGATATTGGTTGGGACACGTCCCCTCCATCCATGCCAAAACACCCTCGGTACGCACTCGCATGCTTATATGCATGTAAACACACGCATGCACACTGACTCTATGGAAGCATGTCGCACCCCCCCCTCCCCTCTCACACACACACTGTCCTAATCACAACAATACATCACTTGGTATGTAACATGTTTCTTCATGCTGTGTTTTCAGCAGGCCAGCTCCTGGAAAGGAGAGCATTAAACCTCCCAAACTGTGAAAAGGTCACATCTCTTAAAAAGCACTCCTTCCTCTTCCTGGTCCCCCTCCCTTCCTCCTTCAGCTGCTGTGCTCCTGCAGGGTCAGAGGTCAATCCAAATAGGAAGTGACCAACACAAATATAGGTCTAACAGAAAGCCTCTAGTCTAGTCACACACACACACACACACACACACACACACACACACACACAGAGAAACAGCTATGTTAAGATGAATCAGCAAAAACAAAATCTGTTGTCCTGACAGACACGGTCTTTGAAGCCTCGTCTAATTCTCTCCCCCCTCTCCTCTCCCCCCTCTCCTCTCCCCCCTCTCCTCTCCCCCCTCTCCTTCTTCCCTCCACCTCTGCTCTCCTCTCCTTTCCTTCACTCTCTGGCCCACTCCCCCCCTCTCTCTTTCCATTACTCTGTAAGTGCAGTTTTCCTCCCAGATAATAATGCACACTTAGCATTTTTTGGTTGTTCCACAAAACTGTCTTTGAATTTCCTTCTATTGTATCTTCAGAATGGCTGTAGAGTGAGTGTGTGTGTGTGTGTGTGTGTGTGTTTGTGGAAAATATTTGGACGACGTCATTTGATTGTGTTAGCCTGTCTCAGTGCAAGATCCATGTTTAGGCCAGGCCATTCATTAAAGCACACACACACACGTACAAACATAAAGAAGTGCATATTTATGTGTGTGTGTGTGCTTTACACCAGCTGGTGATGCTAGCCAAGTGACAGGAAGACTGGTGGCAAAATGGAGGCTGGGGCTGTGAGGAGGTTAACCCTGGTTCTTGTTTATGTTGACGTCCATCATTATGGCCCCGGTCGCATCGCCGTCGCCTTCTTCACACAAACACTCGTCCCCTCTCCTCCTGCTCATCCCTTCCTCCCCCGAGGCGTGGGAGAGACAGATGAAAGCTTTCTCTCCTCTGTTCAGTCTCTCCGTTCTCTCCCTGAGAAAACAGCGGGTAGCCAGGGCCCCCCTCAGACACAGCAGGGGGACATACGCTCCCCTCCTCCCCCAACGCTTCTTCCCCAATTTCTCTCACCCCTTCACTGACCTCCCCCATGTTCCCTCCCCGATCTCCCTCCATCCTCTACACGCTCTTAAAGAACCCACTTTCGCTGGCAGAGGAAGGATCTGACATTCTCCCATGCCAGCAGGCTCCCAGAGGCCGCTCAGACATTCGGTCAGCTCACCCTGTGAGCCAGCTTGCCTGTTACCCAGCCAGCTAGCCAGCCAGATTACTAAACTGCCAGCAAATCAACCATATTACTAGACAGCCGGCTAGTAAACCAGATTATTAGACAGCAAAGCTAGCAATTCAACTAGCCTATTAACTATCTATTCAGTCAGTCGATTAGCCAGGCAGCCTTTTAGCTAGCCAGCCACCTAGCCAGCTAGCCAGACTATCAACCAGCCAGTTCATCAGACAGCCAGCCTATCAGCCAGTCTGCTTGAGGGTCTGAAGAAGAAGTCCCACATCCGACTGCATGGTGACCCCTGACCCCGGGCAGCGTGGGAAAGGGTGTAGGAGATGAGCTGGCGTGACCATGGGCATTACACCAGATGAGTCTAGCAGACCTGGCCCACACCTGTCCCCCCTCTCCTGCTTCCTCTCTGCCCTCCCCCCTCCTCCCCCCTAGTCCCACAGACAGTTGTGTTCTTGCGCTGTGTGTTTAGAGGGTAACAGGAAGGATAAGAATGGACACTTTTTTGGGGTGGTGGTGTGGGGGTGGTGGTGTGGGGGTGGTGGGGGGGGTGGTGGGGGGGGGCGTGTTGGACACACACAGCTTTTACATGAAGGCCAGGCAGGTTTAACCCGACACCACAGTCAGGGCCAGGAGATGACGAGGGCGATTTATGGCACGAGGAGAGGGGGGAGAGAGGAGGGAGAGAGGTGGGAGAGAGGTGGGAGAGAGGAGGGAGAGAGGAGGTCATCAATCACTGACCCTGGGAACATGTGAATCTCTCTGAAAAGAGAAAGCAACAGTGGTGCAGACAGAGAGCTCATGCCTGGCATGGAAAAGACACACACACACACGCACACTGCTACACACACACTCCTACACACACACTCCTACATGCACACACATGCACAACTACACACACATACACACACTCCTACACACGTACACACACACTGCTACACACACTCCTACACACACACCCACACACGCAGTCCTACACATGCACTCCTACACACACACACACACACACACACACACACACACACACACACACACACACACACACTGCTACACACAAACTCCTACACACAAACTCCTACATATACACACACACACACACACACTGCTACACACAAACTCCTACACACAAACTCCTACATACACACACACACACACACACACACACACACAATGCTACACATTCACTCCTACACGTACACACATACACACCTGCACACATATACACACCTATTCTGTGGTATAGGGTAACATGGTGTCAGTTTATAGCCTGCTTGTGTAGACAGCAGCTTTCAGCGGCTGGTTACTTGAGCAGACAGGATAGTGTGTGTTCCCTGCTTGCTGCTGTCAATCACACACTGAGCCTCTGTCCAAAGAAAACTGTTTTCTTGAGCAGGGTCAACAAGCACTGACCTCTGACCTCAAGGTAAACATTGTAGGGGGGGGGCATTTCCTACTTCCTGACCCATGCTGAATTCCTCTCAGGAATTGTTTCAAATCTCAGGTTGAATCATTTCATTTTGATCAGATGAATTTCCTTTTGAGTAGCTTCTCTCCAGGGGTGCTATCACTGTTACACGGTTCACATCAACTGTTACACTGTTATTACATTGTTACTCAACTTTTTACCAGTTATTACCACGTTGTTACATTTTTTACTTGTCATTATACTTTCTACAAAGCGAATACGGTGGTATTAAGTTGATATTACACCTTATACCAGTTATTACCACGTTGTAACACGGTTATTAAGTTGTTGTTACACTTTATACCAGTTATTACTACATTGTTACACTGTAAACACTGTTATTATGTTGTTATTAAGCTTTTTTACCAGTTATTACCACGTTGTTACATTGTTATTAAGTTGTTATTACTTTTTAAAATAGTTTCAGCTGTGGTCAGTGGTCCGATTACTTTTGCAACAATGAATCCTGATTAGTCAGCAAGGCCAAATCAGGGTTATTTAGTTTTTTTTACTCACTGAACCTGGAAATTAGCTTGAAAAATGCTTTTGATCAGGGGTGCCACCACCAAATTTAAAAGTAGTATTGCTAAATTTCTTGCCCAGGCCTGTCATGATGTATAGCACGACAACCCAAGTGGGATAAATAATAAACAAATTTCATTTGGTTGTCTACCAAATTGCATCTTCGTGGATTTTAATTACATTGAGCAGATAATAAAATAAATACAATTAATCAACTACATAGTTAAGAGGAATGTGCTCAACATCACTTTTCCAGTGCTGACATATATTTTCGCCCTGCTTCTCTCATTGGATTAGAAGCCTTCTGAGGTACAGTACAGGCCAAAAGTTTAGACACACATTCTCATTCAATGTGTTTTTTTTATTTTCATTACTATTTACATTGTAGATTTGCACTGAAGAGAACAAAACTAGGAATGAACACGTGGATTTATGTACTTAACCAAAAAAGGTGAAATAAAACATGTTTTACATTCTATATTCTTCAAAATAGCCTCCCTTTTTCACTTCATAGGTGTGCCTTATCAGGGTTACTTAGTGGAATAAATAAATAAATATAAATATTCATTTAGCAGATGCTTTTATCTAAAGCGACACAGCAAGTACAGGGACATTCTCCCTGAGGCAAATAGGTTGAAGTGCCCTAGGACACAAGGACACAATGTCACAAAGCCACAGCCAGGAATCAAACTCACAAGCTTCCAATCATGAGGCCAACACCTTAACCAGTTGAGCCAGCTGACTCCTGAAATGTCTTGCTTTATCAATGGGGTTGGGACCATCAGTTGTGTTGTGCAAAAGTCTACACAGCCAAGAGCCCTATTGGACAACTGTTAAAATCTGTATTATGGCAAGAACCAATCAGCTAACTAAAGAAAAATGAGTGGCCATCATTACTTTAAGAAATGAAGGTCAGTCAGTCCGAAAAATGGCAGAAACTTTGCCAAAAGTCGCAAAAAAACATCAAGCGCTACAACGAAACTGGCACACATGACGACCGACCTAGGAATGGACGACGACCTCTGCTTCTGAGGACAAGTTCATTCACATGGTCCTGGTTTCTGTGTGTGTTTGCGTGCGCATGCCAGTTGCGAGAGAAAGAAGATAGAGTGTGTGCAAGTGTGTATGTGTGTAGGTGTGTGTGGCTGTGTGTGGTACACCCATGTGACCACCCCTTCCAGATAAACATAATGGCCCTGTGATTGACAGCTGCGTTGGGGTTACAATGCACCCCCCTGCCAGGGAAGGAGGTGGAGGAAGGAAGCAGGTTTCACCAGCGCCAGAGAGACGGACTCCCTGATAACCATCTCACAGAGCTGAGCCCGGGGTCGGGTTTTCCCAGGGAAGGTGGAGGCCGAGGAGGGCAGATCCCGGCTTTCAGGGGCAAAACGCAAACAGACATCCCAGAAAGGCTCTGAAACCGTGGTGAGTGGTCAGACAGTTCCACCAAGCACATTTCCACTTCCTGTAGGAGGGATGGGAGTTTCGTTGCCGTGGGTTTCGTCGCACCACCGGTTTGTCACTCAGAGGTTGATCAGCGCTGTTCCCCCGGTCCCTCCCTTGGCCCCTCCCTTCCTTCTCACCCCACCCGTCCCATCCGTGGGTACGCCCCACAGGAGTCTGTTCCCGAGGCTGAAAGGGGGAGTGGGAGGGTTGGTTTAAGTGCAGTT
Source organism: Neosalanx taihuensis (assembly GCA_030340665.1). Classification (NCBI taxonomy): domain Eukaryota; kingdom Metazoa; phylum Chordata; class Actinopteri; order Osmeriformes; family Salangidae; genus Neosalanx; species Neosalanx taihuensis. The sequence goes on along the minus strand of CM059297.1, from coordinate 2,235,265 downwards.
CTGTGAAGCCTTCTGGGATATTGGTTGTAAAAGTTTATCTTCAGTGATCAGTGATCCATCTCTTTCCCTCTCTCTCTCTCTCCCTCTCTGTCTCTCCCTCCCTCTCTTTCTCTCCCTCCTTCTCTCTCCACCTCTTTACCTCTCTCACCCTCTCCATTCTCTCTCTCTCCCTCTCCCTCTCTCTCTCTCTCTCTCCCTCTCTGTCTCTCCCTCCCTCTCTTTCTCTCCCTCCTTCTCTCTCCACCTCTTTACCTCTCTCACCCTCTCCATTCTCTCTCTCTCTCCCTCTCTCCCTCTCAGTCTCTCTCTTTCTCTCTTTTACTCATCTTCCTTGATGGTTGAAGTTGATTGAGGAGCCGTTCTATGGGCATACTGTATGTGAAGTGTGAGAATGTGTTTAGAACAACAAAAACCACCTAAACTTTGATTCAGAGAATGGGGTTTAGCGTTTGAGCAATTGTGAAGAACTGTAACTACCCTCTACCCTCCTCTACCCCCCTACCATACAGATACCCCTCTACCCCTGCTACCAGCACCCACCACTCCCCCCAGACATTCCACCCAAGGTCCTGACAGCTGCCACCTCTTTGATTTGGCCCAGTTTTGACTAGCCTCTCCCCCTGAGTTCTGAGGATCACAAGAAAAGTGATTCATGATTGACTGCCAATGAGGGGAGAGAAACAGAGAGCAAGTTGCGGAACTACTCTCATCAGTATGAGACATAAAGTCTGCTGGTCCTTCTGGGTAAATGTGATGTCTGAAGGTAAGAAGGATGTGGAGTAACACTGAGGATGTTGCATTTCACTCTAGATGTCCTTGTGCTGATTGTTTAGATGAAGAGAAAATAACCTATTGGTTTCAGATACGAGGAGAGATCTGCAAGATCTAGTAAACAGGAAAACCGCTGTCACACTTGTATTTAAATTAAAAAGCAAAAGTTAAACATTTGGTGGGGGTGGAGTCAATTAGCTAAAAATAAGAAGGTTTTCTCTGGCTTGTAGACTCTCCTCTCCTCCTCTCCCCCTCTCACCTCCCGCTTCTCCGCCACGCTCTCCCTCCCTCCCTCCCTCCTCCTCCAAGTCTGGTGTCTATCCACTTGGCCTTCACCCCTTCACCCTCCCTCCCTCAGTCCCTCTTTTTCTCCGTCTCTCTCCGATCCTTCCAGTTCCGTTGAGGCAGGAATGTGAGGAATGCTTGTCTGGGGCAGGAGGTCACTCTGACTGCTGTGACAAACTGCATCACTCTCCATCTTTACATCCGTCCATCGCTATCTCCATCTTTACATCCGTCCATCGCTCTCCATCTTTACATCCGTCCATCTCTCTCTCCATCTTTACATACGTCCATCACTCTCTCCATCTTTACATACGTCCATCACTCTCTCCATCTTTACATACGTCCATCACTCTCCATCTTTACATCAGTCCATCTCTCCCTCCATCTTTATTGAGTCCATCTATCTTTCTCCATCATCTCTGGCTTTCTCTGCCTCTTCCCCTTTTTGCTCGACTCTCTACCTTTCTGCCATATGCTCCCTCTCACTCCTCCTGCTCTCGCTCTCTCTCTCCCTTTCTCCCTCCTACCCCCATCTATTTCCTTCCATTCTTCTCCCTCCGTCTCTATCCCACTCTGCCAGTGGGATTAACAATCACAGTCATTTAGAGACATTAACATACATTCAGTGTGAACTTCATACAATTCTAATAGGCCAACGTATTCCATTATATCCTATCATATTCTGCTTCATTAGTCTAGTCTGTTCTGTAATCAGGATAACGTATAGCTCCTTGACCTCACTTGACCACAGATAAACAAGTTGCAGGTGAAAATTCCCCCTGCACTGATTGGATACAATAGTCTGCCAAATGAACACGTGTTTCATATCTGGTTTCTGTACATCGTTGTGTATCATTGCTTGTTTTCGACAGGTGACATTCAGAAACTTCCCCAGCCATGACTGACAGGCGCAAGTATCGGGAGAGATGAGGGTTTTCCTGATTACTGCTTTGATTGAAAGGATGAACTTATTCTGGAAACTTCTGTGAACTGTGGTTACATAATCCCACTCTGGTGACACTGGTCACATGATCAGCTGTTCCACAGAAGAGACCATGACTTGTTCATGACTCAAACTTGTTCTGGACTTTTCTGTCTTTCGACTCTTTCTGGTTGCTGTTACAAGGCCAGTGAACTAATCCTATTACCTGGTAATACTAATCCTATTACTAATACCTTTAGAAAAGTGGGACCACATACACTGGATGTCTGTATGTCTGTCCTACCTGTCTCCATGACAACACGTTCTACACATGACAACTTACTTCTACACACAATGCAATCAGAAGGATTCTTCCTGTGCAAATAAAATCTAATGACTAAACTCCCAAATATAGTGTTTGTTCACTATATGGGAATGACCCTGTTTCTGACAAATACACATCAACACACACATATATCAACACTCACATCAACACACTCACACACACATCAATAACACACACATCAACACACATATACCAACACACACACACACACATCAACACACACATATACCAACACACACACACACGCATATCAAGAGGCGTGTGGAGTTAGGTGGAGTCAGTTGGCTCAGCAGGTTAAGGCGTTGGCCTCATGATCAGAAGGTAGTGAGTTTGGTTCTTAGCTGTGGCTTTGTGGTGTTGTGTCCTTGGGCAAGGCACTTCACCCTGCTGGCCTCAGAGGGAATGTTCGTGTACTTACTGTAAGTTGCTTTGGATAAACGCGTCTGCTATATGAATATTTATTTATTAGCACGCACATCAACTCACATACACATCAACACACACACATATCAACCCAAACATTAACTCACACACACATCAACACACACACATATCAACCCAAACATCAACTCACACACACATCAACACACACATAAACTCACACAGATATCAACACACACATCAACACGCACGTCAATTCACACACACATCTGCTGATTACAGATTAAAATCACCAAATACTTCAGTTAGATAAGACGACAAAGAAGTTTGTCCCAGCGTAGCGAAGGACTGTGACCGTGTTAATGACCTTGTTTACCCAAAACGTTTTTTTTCTCCTGTCGCACAGCAGATATGCTTGGTACTAACAAACATTCATTCATTCATTCCACTTCCGCTTATTCCTGTTAGGGGTCAAGGGTGACTGGAGCCTATCCCAGTTACTTCCGGGCTGTAGGCAGGGTACACCCTGGACTGGGGCCAGCTAGTCACAGGGCTATCACACAGACATTGACAGACAACATAGAGACAACCATTCACTCACACAGTCATACACTAGGGACAGTTTATCCACAATGTCCAATTAACCTACCACATGCATGTCTTTGGACAGTGGGAGGAAGCCGGAGTACCCAGAGAGAACCCACAGTAACACGGGGAGGACATGCAGACCCCACCCAGAGAGATTGGGGTCGGGCCCGAGATTTGAACTCATGATCTCCTTGTTGGGAGGAGAGAGCACTAACCGCTCTGCCACCATACACCCCCACGTACTAACAAACATTCCCTGCATTCTCCCATGCGAGTCCTCCAGGCTTGAGACCAGGACAGGAAGCCATAAAGAGGTTTGATGAAACCCATATCCATACGGCATTTAAATATGACACTTCAGTCCAAAGCAATGTAAAGTGTGGAGGAGGGATTTGAATCTGCAACTTCCTGATCGTCACAGTGGATTACGTTAGGGGAGAAAGGGGTACGTTTAGCCGCTCTTTTTAAAAGACCGTGTATTTTTGAAGACTCTTCTGTTTCCCCTTCACAGTGAAGAGCCGCTCATGTGTGAAGTGGTTAGCACATTTAAGTTCAGAAAAGAGAATCATTCAGTTCCAAGTCATTTTTGCATGTTCAAGTCGAGTCATGATTTCAATGCCTGAACAATTCAAGAGTGTGTGTTAGGGATTTAATTCATACTTAATTCATTCATATTCACAATATGAGGCTATACTGTACTGTTTGTATAACTTTAGCTCGAGACTGCTGGAGGATGCAAGTTTGTTCTGCTGGTAAAAGCATCTGCTAAATGAATAAATGTAAATGGTAGATGTGGGGTAATTTGAGGCAGAAGGGTTGGGGTAAGTTGAAACAATCTAAAAGTCAATGTCACATTATTTTAGTCATCAAATGTAAGTATGCATTAATGAAATGTAAGAATGAATGTCTAAAATGATGGGACATTGGGGGACAATTTTAGACCAAAAACCATCATGCCTTGTTCATATAAAGTTGATATTCTCTTGCAGCATAGGGAATTGGGGTGTTGAGCAGCCTAATAAAGAGCAGGGAGAGAAGGGAATACAGGAAAAGGAGGGGGGATGGAGTAGGTATAGGGAGAAGGGGGTGGATAAGGAAGGAAAAGGGGAGGGAGGGAGGAGGTATGAAGGGAGATGGAGAGGGAGGAGGTTAGGAAGGTGAAGGGGAGAGAGGAGGACTGGAAGGAGAAGCAGAGGGAGGAGGACTGGAAGGAGAAGGGGAGGGAGGAGGACTGGAAGGAGAAGCGGAGGGAGGAGGACTGGAAGGAGGAGCGGAGGGAGGAGGACTGGAAGGAGAAGCGGAGGGAGGAGGACTGGAAGGAGAAGCGGAGGGAGGAGGACTGGAAGTCCATGGATGTGAACAGCAAATGAGCAATCACAGAATTCTGTAGACTCCCGTATTGTTTACTTGATATTTCAGGAGTGGAAGTTGATTTACTGTAAACTGGAAAGAAAGACAGAAACATTCAGCATGTGTTTGTTTGTGTAGATTATTTATGTTGACATTCGGTCTGGAAAGGCCAACAAGGGTTTTCCCAGAACAACTCGAAGAACTCTGGAATCGCCACTGAACCTAGTTTCCTTCTGTAGTGACTGTCACGGAGTCAGAACCCGCTTTTGTCTACTGCGATACAATCAATCATTATCTAACACACACCGACACACACATTCCAGTCAGTGTGGTCACCTGAGCCTGAATCTCCCTGCATACACATGCACATGCACACACACACACACACACACAAACACACACCCACACACACACACACACACACACACACACACACACACACACCTACACACACACACACACACACACACACACACACACCTACACACACACACACACACACACCCACACACACACACACACCCACACACACACACACACACACACACACACACACACACACACACACACACAGTGCCCGCGCCTTCTCTTTGTCTGATTACTAGTTATCGTAAATCATTTGACAAACAAGGTAAACAAACCAGTTTGGAGAAAAGAAACTAAACTGGCGGGAAACCCTCAGAATATTCCGAGGGTTTCCATATCAAACTAAACCAACCTGCGGTTTATGAGCTGTTTTCAAACCTCTGATCACGCAACAGTGCAGCAATGTTACAGCGTGATCCATAGCTTGGGTAACGGGAGTCAGGTGGCTCAGCGTTAAGGTGTTGGGCTCAGATTCCTGGCTGTGGCTACATGACGTTGTGACCTTTGGGCAAGACACTTCACCCTACTTGCCTCAGGGGGGAATGTCCCTGTACCTGCTGTATGTCGTTCTGGATAAGAATGTCTGCTAAATGACAAAAATGTAAATGTAAAAAAAATGTACGCCACAGATCGACCGAGTCTTGACATGCAGACATCTGCACGGCTCATGCACCGGAAAGTTCCGTTAGAATTCACGGATAAATATTTATTATTTGCTCTAACAGTGAACGAGACTGTGCTTACTGACAGAGGCGATGACTCTGCTGGGAATTTGGATGGTTTCACTTAGATGTGTTATCTGCAACTGAAACCAAAGACTCATGCGAGTGAGTCAAATGACTGGACTCACCCAGAGATTTATAGTTTACGACCAATGAAAATTCAACCACGTCTGCGACACTGCATTGAGATACCAGTTTATCTTTGAACCATGTTCAGGACCTAACTATCTCGCTCTTTCTGTCTTTTTCCCCCTCCTTCTTCTTCTCTTCCTCTCCCTCCTTCTCTTTCTCAGTTTGTGAAGAAGATAAGACGAAATCAACCCTTATTAGACCCCTAATGGAGAAATTTCACAGGCGCACACATATTCAATGCACTGGCCGGGATTCAAACCCCCACCGGGAATGAAACCCAGGCCTTCTGCACAAGATAGGCAAGAATCCTACCACTGAACCACCGGTGCTGCCATTATCACAAAGCCAGTTTATGCCTCTTGTAACCCCGGTCATTTCACCGGTGATGACTGAGCTGTGATGCTTTAGTGCTAAGTGCCTTTTCTTCTTCTTGGCAGAGTCGTGTTTCTCTTCCTGGTCTATTCTTCTTCCAGAAATAAGTAGGAGGAAACTAACTTTGCACGCTAGTCTGTTTCCTGTTAATGCACCCCCCCTCCCCCCTCGCCCACCACCACCATTAGTAGAAAATACGTTCCCTGAAAACCCTCACAGCACAGCTAACAGCACAGCTAACACAATACAGCTGAAATAACACCGCGTATTTAGCACAGCAAAGCTAACGGACAGTGTGTCTGATCTCCTGTCCTGCAGTGTGGGGGCCCCACAGGGCACGGTGCTAGTGCCCTTCCTCTTCACCCTCTACACTGCTGACCTCACAATGAGTACAAGCAACTGACGCAGGACTTCGTAGACTGGTGTCAGCCGAACCACCTCCTCATCAACGCGGGCAAGACCAAGGAGATGGTGGTGGATTTCCGCAGACGCCGACCTTCCCCCCCACCGGTGAACATCCAGGGAATGGACATTGAGAGAGTGGAGTCCTATAAGTACCTGGGTGTTCACCTGAACCACAAACTGGACTGGACTCACCACACTGACGCACTGTACAGGAAAGGTAGAGGTCTTTCTGAGAGCAGGGGGCACACCTAAAGTCTTTCTATGACACGCCTCAGCCATCATGTACGGTGTGGTCTGCTGGAGCAGCGGCATCACTGAGAGGGAAAGGAAGAAGCTGGACAAGGTCATCAAGAATTCCAGCTCAGTTCTGGGCTGCCCTCTAGACTCAATGCAGGTGGCAAAGCTGACAACTATGCTGGACCACGAGTCACACCCCCTGCAGGACTCACTGTCTGCTCTGGAGAGCAGCTTCAGCAATAGGCTGATTCACCCTTGGTGTGTGAAGGAGAGATTCCGCAGGTCCTTCCTTCCTGCTACTGTCAGACTGTTTAAGACAGACTGGTCTTGTTGTTCATACGTACGTTACGTGCAATACCCTGTAATTCTCCTCAAGTGCAATAACTGTCTATATGTCTACTTAATGTAAATTATACTGTACTTTATCGTGCCCCCCTATTGTTATTGTTATATTACCCTGCAACTCTGTGTGCTGTACTTTACCCTGCTGCAAACTGCAATTTCCCCCTCTGGAGGACAAATAAAGGTTTATCTTATCTTAACACAGCAGAGTTGTCTTAGCAAAGCCAAAACAGCAAAGCTAATAGCACTTTGCGTAAAAATCATGCAAAAAGTGGCGTAAAGTGGCGATGCCTTGTGTCGGCTGTGACAGTGTTCCTGAACCGAGGGAAGGACAAGAATTTGGTTGCATAAGGAATGTACCCCCATACACACTCACACACACACTTTCACGTAGACCCACACACACACTACACAAAGTCACACACACCTCCCATCCTGCTGTAGCTGTGTATGAAGAGTGGCTTGCTAGCGACGGCGCTCCAGCAATTTAAGCAATTAGGTTCCCGGGGTCTGGCTGTCAGAACTCAGCTGTGGGGGGTCTTCACAAACACACAGACACACACTCACCCACACTCACATACACACACTGTCCTAGCCTCCAGCGTGTGCAGGCTTCAGGTCTGCCCTGGGTAATGAGAGGAGCCAGTGGCTCTTGGGCTTCATTCAGACGCTCACTAATTAAGACCTGGTCCTTTTCCAAGAAACTTTCTCCTCCTCCTCCCAGCCATCTGTCAGGGGGCTAGGAGCCTGCTATGCATTGTTCACCCCTCTCTCCCTCTGTCTCTCCCAATCACTCCCCCTCTACCCTGTCTTAATCCCTCTCTCCCATCTCTCTCTCTCTCTCTCTCTCTCTCTCTTGCTCTCTCTCCCTTTTCTCTCTTTCTCTCTCTTGCTCTCTCTCTCCCTATTTTTTTCTCAATACCTCCACCTCTACCCAGTCTTAATTCCTCTCTCTCTCTCTCTCTCTCTCTCTCTCTCCCTTTCTCTCATTCTCTCAGAATCAGAATGTCTTTTATTCACAATGTAAATTTGTACTGTTACTGTTACTGCTGCAGGATGGAGCAAACAAAGAACAGAAACAGAACAGATAAATAAAAAATAAAAGGTAAGCAATAACTTTACATGAGGAGCAGATAGGAATATATTGAAAATATAAAAAGTATGTGTATGTGTGTACGGGTGTAAATATACTCGATCTCTCCCCCAATCACTCCCCCTCCACCCTGTCTTAATCCGTCTCTCTCTCGATCTCTCTCCCAATAACTCCCCCTCTACGCTGTCTTAATCCTTCTCTCTTTCCTCTTTCTCTCAGTCACGTCCCCACCACCCATCTGAATCTCTCTTTCGTATTTCTCTCTCCCTTTCTGTCCCAAACCTGCCTTCTTCTCCCCTCCCTCCTCCATCCCCCTCCTCCCTCCTTCGGTGCGTCCTCCAGTCCCATTTTGGATTACTGCTCCGGGGCACATTTTGATTAAAAGGTGGCCCCATCACCAACGCTCCAGGTCCCCTGCCCCCCTCCACCTCCAATACCCCTCTGGTGCCCCTCCCACTAATCAGCCCTCCTCCTGTCACTCTTACAGAATACTTTCAGTATAGTATCTCCCTCACTCTGTCTCTGCCCCCTCTTTCTCTCTCTCCTTCTCAAAGTTCTCTTACTGTCTCTCTCTCAGGTCTTTGCTCTCTCGTTCTTTTATTTTCTCTTTCACTCAGTTTCATTTCTTGGCTCTTTGCTCTCTGTCACTGTGTTAGTTTATCTCGCTTTCTCTCGTTCACGATCTTATGTATCTCAATCTCAATTATTTGCTCTTAACTGTTGCTCGGTCTCTCTCTCTCTTTCTCTCTCTCATTGTCTCTCTCACACACACACACTCTCTCTCTCTCTCTCTCTCTCTCTCTCTCACACACACACACACACACAAACTGCCTCTCTCACTCTCTCTCTCTCTCTCTCTCTCTCTCTCTCTCTCTCTCTCTCTCTCTCTCTCACACTGTCTCTCTCTCACTGTTATTTAATTTGCCTGTCGCATTGCATCCTGTCTCTTCTCCCCTCCAGTGGCCTGGAACACACCTTCATCACCCACCTCCTATAACTTAGGAGGGGAAAGGGGGAGGAGGGGGAGTCCGAGGGGGAGAAGGGGAGTCTGATGGTGAAGAGAGGGAGAAGGTGGAGACAGAAAAGAAGGAGGGTGCAGAACTGCTCCATGAAATAAAGTAATGAGGGGAGGGGGGAGAAAGGAAGGAGGGAGGAAGAGGGAGAAGGGAATGAGGAAGGAGAGAGAAAGAGGGAGAATAGTGAAAGGAGGGAGGGAGGAAGAGGGAGAAGGGAATGAGGAAGGAGAGAGAAAGAGGGAGAATAGTGAAAGGAGGGAGGGAGGAAAAGGGAGAATAGTGAAAGGAGGGAGGGAGGAAGAGGGAGAATAGTGAAAGGAGGGAGGGAGGAAGAGGGAGAATAGTGAAAGGAGGGAGGGAGGAAGAGGGAGAATAGTGAAAGGAGGGAGGGAGGAAAAGGGAGAATAGTGAAAGGAGGGAGGGAGGAAACGAACAAGAGCAGTGAGGTGGACAGAAGAACAAAGAAGGAGGAAATGTAAAAATAACCAAATTAACAATCCCGGAATACAGGGTGAGAGTCTGTTTTAATTGCAGGGGCTTACATAAGTGTGTGTTTGTGTGTGTGTGTGCGCATGCATGTATGTTTGTGGGTGAGATAAAGTGATAGAGAGAGAGAGACAGGGATGTGTAGATCACCAATGAAGAGAGTAGGGTGGTGGATGACATTACCCCTCTTCTTACATAATAACTATTATGTAAGTCCCAATATTGTTTTTTCGTCAACTCAACGGTTCTAGATCCTAATTGTTCTAGTGTTCTGGAATACGGCCAGTGTTCTAGAAAAATATTTCTGTTATCTCAGAAGAGATAACCTGCTAACAAGCTGCTGTTTATCAGTCCCGTAAAGTCTATGGGTGAGCCCTGGGGTCAAAGTTCACCGGGGTAGGAAAGGCCATCATGGTTCTCCAGGCTGGCGTTCTACCAGCGACGACAGTACTGCCACCTTTCACTTTCAATTCAGGAGGCTGCAGAGGCAGAACCCAAACCTGCTCCCTACACTCCACCCTCAGCCTCCAGAGGAAAGACTCTGCTGGAGGTGTTAGCCAACGCTGACACAGTGAAAGGTGCTTCATTTGAACCTTTCATTCTGGAACTACCTGCAAATCCATCAGACAGGTGACTCAGTCCCACCAGTGAAACAAAGTGAATCATACAGGTGAATCATGCAAGTGAATCATACAGGTGAATCCATCCATTCAAATGGGTAATGATGAGTCATCTTTATTAACCTTCAGTCCAGCCGTGTCTGTGAATGGGGTTTCCACTGAATTGATTCTCCCGGGCAAATGTTTACATGTTACTTAATGGTTGTGGCCTTTGTTCCTGGAATGTGTCAGTGCTTGTGGCTATGGGATTTGTCAGCTGGGGTGCAGCTCAGGTGAAGGTTATATTTTCTGTTGGCAGGAAGGCGGAAGTGTGGGCAGGGAGTTATTGTAAACAAGGTGAACCAAAAGGTGAAAGTAAACGTAATCTGTCTGGGAAATATTAGTGGCAAGAAAGAAAAAAAGAGGGAGCGAAAGAGAGGGAGAAAACAAGAGGTAAAATAAAAGAGGGAGACAGAGAAAGTGACTGAGTAAAGGGAAAGACAAAAAGGGAGAAAGAGAGAGAGAAAAGGGGAAATGGATGTCATTCTTCACTTATGATAAACAGACACTTCTCTCTTCCAGGGAACGTTCAAGCTGTCCAGAAATGCAAAGTGGAGCTTTCCAACTCTCCAGAGCTGTGGGTGGGTGAGGGGAGGGAGGGAGGGAGGGAGGGAGGGAGGGTGGGTAGGGGGAGAGGGAGGGTAGGGACGTGTAGCAACAGAGTTGTGCAACAGTGACTGCAACAGTGGGAAGGCGTTGAGATTTCCCTGTCAGAAACCTTCTCTCTATTTAAGGAATGTGTACAATAGCTATGTAAGTACCAAGAAACACAGAGGGTGATTGTTTTGTCCCAAGAAACGTGTTAATCTGAATTTACACACACACACTCACACACACACACACACACACACACACTCAGTTGGGTAGACTGGAGGAATCACAGCTGCCTAATATAAACCACTTAACGAAGTTGTTTGCGCATAATGCTTCCAAACGTCATGACTTCCTGGAAACATGAAGTGAACATAGCAAACATAAACAGATTTCTGTCACAGAAGTGGCCGGAAAGCTGAGTAACAGAGTGACCAGCTATCATAATACCTAGCGAGTTAGTCAGGAAACGTCTGTTCCTTAAAGCAGTTACGAATACTACGGTGCCATTTTAATTAGGTGTTTGATGAAACACCACACCGCGAACCAACCACGGTAACTGACCTGTCGTCAAGTTGCCATGTTGGTCCCCATATGGTGACTTTCCAGTGTTATTTGTTGTATCTCTTGCTTTATGTTCACAATTGTTGTGTTATGCATTTATAGTTCTTCCCTTGGCACTTATTGGTTCTCATGATGTATGATTCACGATCTAAAAAACCCCACTGTGTTCGGGGTCTATCACGTTGCTATGCTCAATGACTGATGCTCTTTGTAAAAGCTCTCTCTTGTAAGTCGCTTTGGATAAAAGCGTCTGCTAAATGAATAAATGTAAATGTAATGTAAATGTCAAGGATGCTATAGTGTAGTGCCAACCCTTGGGGTTGTGGGGCCCTAGGCAGTATCATGAAAATTGGCTCCAATGGAGTAAAAAACTGCCTTTTTTATTTGCAAATTTCAGCAATTACATTTATACATTTAGACACTTTTGTCCAAAGCGATGTACAAGAGAGAGCATTACAAAAGAGTATCGGTCACTGAGTATAGCAACGTGATAGACCCCAAACAAAACAGGCTTGTAGATTATGAGCATTGAGATGAACAGATTACAAATTTAAGGTAGGTCCCTCCGACGGGGAGTGGTCTACTTGTAGGAAGCGAACGATAACAAACAACAACAACAACAACAGCTGATTTTTCTAAGTGCCATTAAACTCTCGGAACAAGTTAGTCTTCAGCCTTTTCTTGAAGGTGAGGAGACAGTCTGTGTTTCTGATGGATGTGGAGAGTTGATTTCACCATTGAGGAGCCAGAGAGGGGAAGAGTTTGTGTTGGGCCCTGGCGCTCTTCATTTAATGTTATATCCATTATAATGATCTCAAGGTTGAGGCCCCCTCCCCAAGATATGGTGGGGCCCTAGACGACCACCTATATTGCCTAATAGAAAGGCTGGCTGTGGGTGTAGCCTGTGCTTGTCACTGCCAGGCCAGTCCTACCGTAGATGGGACCATTTTGCCGACTATCGAGTTGTATGGCGCCATCTAGTGGCCGTTTCTAATTTCAACATCTACAAGGAATGTTTTCGCGTGCCAAGATTAAAAAAACTTTTGCACATTCTCGTAAATAGGCCCACATGACTTATTGTTTTGTTATAAATCATTGTCGATACACTGTGTCTCTAATGCTCATTGGTCATTTGGTGCATCCTGGTGTTGTTGCAATTGGTTAGATTATCTGTCCATCAAAACATGGCTCTGTGGACCTGTATACACGACAAGGCAAAGTTGCAATTTCACTTGGACTACGATTGAGTGTTGCTTACAAGCAAAACATAAGCGTATCGATCATCTAATTGTGAAGGGAAAAGCTATTTTACTTCGATATAAACGGATGTGTCCTCCGAAATGGGATCGACAAACTCCACCCTGTCAAAAATCCCAAATGTCGAGGAATTAATGCAAGAAACTGGATGTAAGTTTACCCTGCATATTTTTTGGGGACAACATTTAAATCTGTGTTTATATTAATTTATGTATATTATGTTGGAAGCTGCTGTGCAATTTGAAGATAGGGTGGTGGTTCGATGTAGCCTGTACGACTCGTCTAACGGAAATTATTCGGGTGCAGCTATGTTGCAATTCCATGTAATCAAAGAAAGAAGAGTGTTTGAGCAATGGCGTTTGTTCTGGAGGCACGATATACATTTTGTATCTGCGGATAAGAACTTCCTGGGATTTGCAAGTCATCAGAATCGCAGAAGATTGATGGATGGCAGGTGCGTCCTGCCGCGCCTGTTATGCGCGCAGGAACCGCCTTCCAGTGCAGCGGTACCTAGTCTGACAAGTAGATTATGAATCTAATATATTAACAGTTACACTTGTAGGACATGTGTTAGACTGCGATCTTGACGCATTTAAATTCAGAAATCGAAACTAGAACAGAAGGCTAACCTAATGGTCCAGAGCACATGTCGATTAGTAATTGATTAGTCATCGATTGCTCTCCATAGTACTTTGTCAGTGACCTGCGCCTACTCATTGATGAGAGTTCGAGTCGATTAATCGATTGTTTCGCCTTGTGTTCGTAGTCGCGCCTGCGCACATTGTTCGACTGTATGACCGTTTTGAAGCGCTGGACAAAGAGGGGAAAGGCCATCTCCGGTGAGTTCATCTCAACGTTAATTAGGATTCCTAATACACCATGTTGTTACACTGTTATTAAGTTGTTATTACACTTTATCACAGTTATTACTACAGTGTTACACTGTTACTACGTTGTTATTAAACTTTTTACCCGTTATTACCACGTTGTTACATTGTTATTAAGTTGTTGTTACACTTTATACCAGTTATTACTACATTGTTACACTGTTATTACGTTGTTATTAAACTTTTTACTAGTTACTACCATGTTGTTACACTGTTATTAAGTTGTTGTTACACTTTATACCAGTTATTACTACATTGTTACACTGTTATTACATTGTTATTAAACTATTTACCCGTTATTACCACGTTGTTACATTGTTATTAAGTTATTATTACTTTTTAAATTGTTTTAGCTGTGGTTAGTGGTCCGATGACTTTTGCAGCAATGAATCCTGATGTGTCAGCAAGACAAAATAAGGGTTATTTTGTGTTTGTTACTCACTGAACCTGGAAATCAGCTTGTAAAACGCTTTTGATTTTGGTTTATACCTTGAGTTCAATTCAGAGGGAATCAAACCATGGATGACTAAAAGTTTGAAAAAAGACAGTAAAAAGAATAACAATTTATATAAAGATTGTATGTTGCTATACTGTTATTACACTTTTTAACTGGTTTTAAGAAGTTGTTACACCATTATAATGTTGTTATTCTACTTTCAAAAAAGTGAATACACTGGTATTAAGTTGGTATTAAACTTTATTTAACCATTTATTACCACATAGTTACACTGTTGTTAATTGTTGTTACACTTTATACCAGTTATTACTACATTGTTACACTGTTATTACATTGTTATTGAACTTTTTACTAGTTATTACCATGTTGTTACACTGTTATTAAGTTGTTGTTACACTTTATACCAGTTATTACTACATTGTTACACTGTTATTACGTTGTTATTAAACTTTTTACCCGTTATTACCACGTTGTTACACTGTTATTAAGTTGTTGTTACACTTTATACCAGTTATTATTACATTGTTACACTGTTATTACATTGTTATTGAACTTTTTACTAGTTACTACCATGTTGTTACACTGTTATTAAGTTGTTGTTACACTTTATACCAGTTATCACTACATTGTTACACTGTTATTACGTTGTTATTAAACTTTTTACCCGTTATTACCACGTTGTTACATTGTTATTAAGTTATTATTACTTTTTAAATAGTTTTAGCTGTGGTTAGTGGTCCGATGACTTTTGCAGCAATGAATCCTGATGTGTCAGCAAGACAAAATAAGGGTTATTTTGTGTTTGTTACTCACTGAACCTGGAAATCAGCTTGTAAAACACTTTTGATTTTGGTTTATACCTTGAGTTCAATTCAGAGGGAATCAAACCATGGATGACTAAAAGTTTGAAAAAAGACAGTAAAAAGAATAACAATTTATATAAAGATTGTATGTTGCTATACTGTTATTACACTTTTTAACTGGTTTTAAGAAGTTGTTACACCATTATAATGTTGTTATTCTACTTTCAAAAAAGTGAATACACTGGTATTAAGTTGGTATTAAACTTTATTTAACCATTTATTACCACATAGTTACACTGTTGTTAATTGTTGTTACACTTTATACCAGTTATTACTACATTGTTACACTGTTATTACATTGTTATTGAACTTTTTACTAGTTATTACCATGTTGTTACACTGTTATTAAGTTGTTGTTACACTTTATACCAGTTATTACTACATTGTTACACTGTTATTACGTTGTTATTAAACTTTTTACCCGTTATTACCACGTTGTTACACTGTTATTAAGTTGTTGTTACACTTTATACCAGTTATTACTACATTGTTACACTGTTATTACATTGTTATTAAACTTTTTACCCGTTATTACCACGTTGTTACATTGTTATTAAGTTATTATTACTTTTTAAATAGTTTTAGCTGTGGTTAGTGGTCCGATGACTTTTGCAGCAATGAATCCTGATGTGTCAGCAAGACAAAATAAGGGTTATTTTGTGTTTGTTACTCACTGAACCTGGAAATCAGCTTGTAAAACACTTTTGATTTTGGTTTATACCTTGAGTTCAATTCAGAGGGAATCAAACCATGGATGACTAAAAGTTTGAAAAAAGACAGGAAAAAGAATAACAATTTATATAAAGATTGTATGTTGCTATACTGTTATTGCACTTTTTAACTGGTTTTAAGAAGTTGTTACACCATTATAATGTTGTTATTCTACTTTCAAAAAAGTGAATACACCGGTATTAAGTTGGTATTAAACTTTATTTAACCATTTATTACCACATAGTTACACTGTTGTTAATTGTTGTTACACTTTATACCAGTTATCACTACATTGTTACACTGTTATTATGTTGTTATTAAACTTTTTACTAGTTATTACCATGTTGTTACACTGTTATTAAGTTGTTGTTACACTTTATCCCAGTTATCACTACATTGTTACACTGTTATTACGTTGTTATTAAACTTTTTACTAGTTATTACCATGTTGTTACACTGTTATTAAGTTGTTGTTACACTTTATCCCAGTTATCACTACATTGTTACACTGTTATTACGTTGTTATTAAACTTTTTATTAGTTACTACCATGTTGTTACACTGTTATTAAGTTGTTGTTACACTTTATACCAGTTATTACTACATTGTTACACTGTTATTACGTTGTTATTAATTTTTGTTACCAGTTATTACCACGTTGTTACATTGTTATTAAGTTATTATTACTTTTTAAATTGTTTTAGCTGTGGTTAGTGGTCAGATGACTTTTGCAGCAATGAATCCTGATGTGTCAGCTATTTTGTGTTTGTTACTCACAAATCCAGAAAGTCAATCCATGGATGACGAAAAGTTTGAAAAAAGACAGTAGAAAAAATGTAAATGTATATAAAGATTTTAGGTTGCTATACTGTTAGGAGGAAACCTATTGTTACTAGGACTCCTCCATCAGTTATCAATAGGATTTTGGATGTTCACAATCCTTTGTCTGTTACAGCACAGGGGACACTACAGTCTTGGATGTATTCACACCAAATATGCAGATTGCATTTTGAATTATATATCATTTTCATAAATTGTTATAGGAGGAATCCACCATCGCTGCTTGCAGCTATATATATCTTTTTTTTAATCTTCATTAATATCCGTTAATTCCGGCTCGGGATACGATTAGGTCTATTTTCCCTGTAAGGCTAAACTAATAATGAGGCTGCAAAGAAAGGTTGACCCAATGTTTTCCTCTCAACCTGTCTCTCCTCTCGAAAAGGCCGCTGGATTTCGGGGAGATCAGAGAACTGGCAATGAACCCTATTGGAGACCGGATCGTAGCCGCCTTCTTCTCCCCGGGGTAAACGTTTTCCCAGCCTTGCTGCATTGGTGAGCTGCGTTTGGGCCTAGCTGGAGGGTCATGCTGTTGTTCTCTGTGTGTTTTTAAAGACAGGAAACGGTCGATTTCCGCTCCTTTGTGAAGATCCTGGCCCATTTCCGTCCGGTTGAGAAGAACCGACCCAGAAATGCAGGCAGTCCAGAACTGGTCAACAGCAGAACCAGCAAACTCAAGTGTGAGATCACCCACTTGGTCTCATTGTCACACTTTGTTGATCATCTGATCTTTAGAATCTTTGATAAACATACACAGTAGGTGTGTGTCAGAGAGCAGTTTTACTATCATCAGTTTTTTCCTCCTCTCGCACCATCTTATCTTCTTACGCACCATCTCTTTCCTTTGATATTTTTTCCTATTTCTCCCCCTCTCCTCTCTTTTTCCTCTCTTCCCTCTTTTTCTCCTCTCCCTCCTCTCTCCCTCCTCTTGTTTCCCTCCTCCATCTCATCTCTTTTCCATCCCACTCTTTCTCTTCTCTCTCTTTACCCTCCCTCTCTTTTTCTCTTTTCCCTCCTCTCATTTCCACCCCTCTCTTCTCTTTTACCTCCCTCTCTTTCTCTCCTCTCTTTTCTCTCTCCTCTTTTCCCTCCCTCTCTCTCCCTCCCTCTTTCCCTTCTGTCTCTTTACCCTCTCTCTCTTTTCTCTCTCTCCCTCCTCTCTTCCTCTCCCCAAGTTGCTTTCCAGCTGTATGACCAAGACAGAGATGGGAAGATCTCCAGGAGGGAGCTTCTACAGGTGAGTGTCTGCATGGTGTCTCCACAGGATCACAGCGGTCCCTGAATGTCAAATGTATCAAATATTTTCTCTTTTTAATCAAGACAATTATAAACAACCTTCTAATATCAAACCAAGATTACTTTTATCTCTCTTCCACGATCTCCACCACCAACCTAAATGATCATATCTGCTATGTGATTGGCTGCTGTGTTTGACTGACAGGTGTTGCGTGCCCTGCTGGAGAGCCAGGTGACGGAGGAGCAGCTGGAGAGTATCGCTGACCGGGCCATCCAGGAAGCAGGCACTGAGCAGGAGCAGGCCATTTCCTTCGAAGAGTTCCGGAAGGTACCAGAGGGAGACCTCCACACTGACCAGCTGACATCCATATCTGACCTGGGATCAGTCCTGCCTCCTGAGCTTGCTACAGAGGATGTGAACCGGACTGGTCCTGGATCAGTGATGCATTCTGAGCCTGACACAGAGGATGTGGACAGGACTGGTCCTGGATCAGTGATGCATTCTGAGCCTGACACAGAGGATGTGGACAGGACTGGTCCTGGATCAGTGATGCATTCTGAGCCTGACACAGAGGATGTGGACAGGACTGGTCCTGGATCAGTGATGCATTCTGAGCCTGACACAGAGGATGTGGACAGGACTGATCCTGGATCTGAACACAGTATATGCAGTATCTACACTTTACATCAGAATACGTTAATTTTCTTGAATAAAACATCGTTCTGAATTGGGAATTAAAGGGAAATAATGTCAGTTATGTATTCTTTGTGTGGCCTGGTACCAATTGACCCATGGGCCAATGACGCTCTGCGGTTGATGGGGACCCCTGCTTTACATCGTGGATTCAAAATAATAATTTTCCCTTCCATTTCCAACAGTCTTTGGAGAAAGTCAACATCGACCACAAGATGAGTATCCGCTTCCTGCGTTGATGCCATTTGAGGGCGTCACCTGATTGGCTCCCTACAGCCTCCCTTGGCTCCGCCTCTTCCCGTCCTGCTTCCTCTTGGTAGCTATAGTTACCAGATTGTCCTGAATGCCAACCTTGGCCCTGGCAGAGAGATCTCTGTTCTGTATAGACAAGTAATGCTATTAGCTTCTCCCAGCATGATACAACATGATACTGACTTCTCATGTAGCTCAATGTATGTGTGTGGTCCACCGTCCCAAACACACTGAGATGCTGCTGTCGATGTGTTTGTGTTGGGTATTAAATAAAAGTATTAAATGTCAGATTTTACTGCATGTTTGAGTTAGTAAGTGGGAATTCAATGTCAGATTTGACTGTTTTTGTAAGAGTGCGTAACTGAAGGCTTTAGACACTACATGTATTGTTTTAAATTGGGAAGGAGGAATTCATGCTTTTTAAACAGTATGCTTGTTATGATGAATCATTAATGTACTTACATGTACTTTGGCATTTTCTATGACTGGATGATGGTGTACTGTGGAGTACACTGTATTTTACTTTGCCATTTGATAGATAAACTCAATGTTTTTTGTGTGTATGACTTTGATAAACGAAATATATATTTCCATAACTCTACTAAGGTGACAATAAGTTGTTGTGTCCTGTGAAATTGTTTAGGAAAACCTTTGTCATGTTTATGAGTGACCACTAGATGTCAGAAAAAAACAAAGATTACGGGGCAGACATAAGGAAAGCTGAAACCGGTGCTGCCCTGACAGAAAGCACTGGGTGCCGGGAAGAGGCAGTAAAGATTAATTGGTATACCGGCAGCGGAAATCCGTCGGGGGCCTAGACGCCAAACTAAAATAACGAGAGCCGTGGGTCGCCTTCCAGTAAACTTAGTACCAGACAGTATAATGTGGAAACTATTTCAGCTTGACTGATTGTTTTTGTCAGGACAAACGACTGACGCACTTACACTGAAGTGAATCCAAACTTGCCTTTACATTTAAATATACATTTATTAATTTTAAGTAATTCATTTAATAATTCATTCGCATTCCCAAAACCTTTTTTAAACTGCACACTATTGATTAGAGTTATATGTTTCTGTAGAGAAAGGTCTTAGCTATTTAACCATGTAAAGGAACAGGTTCTAAATAAAAACACATTTTTAACAACAAATTAATATTATATTAGCACATTAAGAAGTTAGTGGTGGATTTGTCAACTCCGTCAGCTTACAGGTCAACTCCATCAGACATAGAACCTGACGGAGTTGACGTAAGGGCATGTATTTTCCCTCCAAAACATGTATTGTACACTGCAGGTATGTAGTTTTTCTTCAGTTGCTAGCCATCCCAATAACCTCACTAAAATGCTGAATTTCACTCTTCATTCATTCCCCTATGGTTTACCCCCTCAGGGTACGGTGCTCTCCCCCTTCCTCTTCACCCTCTATACCTCGAACTTCACCCATAACACCTCCCACTGCCACATCCAGAAGTTCTCTGACGACACAGCCGTCGCTGGATGTGTTTCTGAGGGGAACGACCTGGAGTACAGGACTGTCATCAGGGACGGTTATCAGCTGGAGTGAGCTAAACCAGCTTCAGCTCAACACCAGCAAGACGAAGGTGATGTTTGTTAACTTCCGGAGAAAAACATCTCACTTCTCACCGGTGAACATCCTGGGATCAGACGTAGAGGTGCTGGAGAGCTACAAATTCCTGGGTGTTCACTTCAACAATAAACTGGACTGGACTGATAACACCCACGCATTTTACAAGAAGGGCCGGAGTCGTCTCCACCTGCTGAGGAGACTGAGGTCCTTCGGAGTGTGCAGTGCTCTCCTCAGGACCTTCTATGACTCTGTGGTGGCCTCGACCATCTTTTATGCTGTGGTCTGCTGGAGAGAGGGCAGCATGGACAGAGACAGGAGCAGGCTCAACAGACTTATTAGAAGAGCGAGCTCTGTCCTGGACTGTCCTCTGGACTCCATAGGAAGTGGGTGAGAGGAGGATGTTAGTAAAGCTGACAACCATCATGGACAACACCTCTCACCCCCTACAGGACACTGTGGGGTCCCTGAGCAGCTCCTTCAGCAGCAGACTGTTACACCCACAGTGTAGGACGGAGAGGTTCTGCAGGTCCTTCATCCCAACTGCTGTCAGACTAGGTAAATAGGGTTGAGTGCCTTGCCCAAGGACACAACATCACATTGCTACAGCCAGGAATCGAACTTGCAACTTTCTGATCACAAGTCTGACGCCTTAACCACTCAACTCCTCTCTACATTTTTTCTTGAGGTACAAAGGTCAGACTGTTACAGTTCTACGGTTGATTCCCCAAATCTTACCAGCAGAGTAAGATATTCAGAACAGGGTTGGTCTGACAGGAACACATGCCAGAGAAACTTAAGATGGAGAGAGAAAGAATTTACCAGAAGGGGATTCATTCTGGAGTTTTGCTGTCTGTGAGACTGCTGCTGGTGTGTTCTGGTCAAGCCATACAAGGACACCCCAACACACTTCCCTGCTTCTGAACCAGAGACGAACTATGAGACACAACCCTGTGCCAAACTGTGCCAAGGACCACTGAAGCACAACTTCACAGCTCACGAGGATCTGGAGTGTCATGATTAAAAAAAGGCAGATCAGGAGGTCCCTCATTCAAATCCCAAAGAGCTCATTTTATGCATCAGCGTGTAAACAAAACTAAACACAATAAAATCCTTCGTAAGGACCCTGACATTCACTTTCAACCTGAGCAGTGTTAGTATGCATGCTTCATGCTTACCATAGGACAGCAGTACTGACTTCCTGCATAAGGACCAGCTGCAGGATATTTTAAAACAATTCTATATAAAATATACAAATTCTGCTTCACAGGATAGGAAGTGATAACTGAGAGGAAGGCCACCGAGCTGTGGTTTTGTTTTATTTGCAACCCAGCCATTTGTGTGGTGAGTTTACCCACTTCTCCCTCTGTTCATTCATCCATCTAACTATTCATCCATCCATCCATCATTCCTCCATCCATCCATCTGCAGAATTTCACCCCCTCTGAGTGCAGCGTTTCATCCAACACCAGCGACATCCATGTCCTCTGGTAACACCTACAGTGCAGCCATGTTACACTCAGTTACACTGTCCTGTTATACAACAGAGGTCACAAGATTCTCGTGAGAACCTGTCATGCGGGGGGAGGAGGGGAAAATAATGATAAATATTCAGATTTAGTGCACTCAAACTATCCAGTAATGCGTAACTCCAAACCTCAAGTTTACAGTGAAGTATGTGTGTTTAAACATCCTGTGTGCTGTTCGCTGCTTCAGCCCATCTGTCAGTGACAAAAGAGAGGAACTGAAACTAAAATATCATGTATTTCACCACGCTTCACGGAGACCGTCTCTGGACCCTCCACGGCAACACAGCACAGAGCACAACAACAGGCTGACTGGAGAGAGACCAGCAGAGAGACCAGGAGAGAGACCAGGAGAGAGACCAGCAGAGAGACCAGGAGAGAGACCAGCAGAGACAAGGAGAGAGACCAGGAGAGACAAGGAGAGAGACCAGGAGAGAGACCAGGAGAGACAAGGAGAGAGACCAGCAGAGAGACCAGGAGAGAGACCAGCAGAGACAAGGAGAGAGACCAGGAGAGAGACCAGCAGAGAGACCAGGAGAGAGACCAGGAGAGAGACCAGCAGAGAGACCAGGAGAGAGACCAGGAGAGAGACCAGCAGAGAGACCAGGAGAGAGACCAGGAGAGAGACCAGGAGAGAGACCAGCAGAGAGACCAGGAGAGAGACCAGGAGAGAGACCAGCAGAGACAAGGAGAGAGACCAGGAGAGAGACCAGAAGAGAGACCAGGAGAGAGACCAGGAGAGAGACCAGCAGAGACAAGGAGAGAGACCAGGAGAGAGACCAGAAGAGAGACCAGGAGAGAGACCAGCAGACAGACCAGGAGAGAGACCAGGAGAGAGACCAGCAGAGACAAGGAGAGAGACCAGGAGAGAGACCAGAAGAGAGACCAGGAGAGAGACCAGGAGAGAGACCAGCAGAGACAAGGAGAGAGACCAGGAGAGAGACCAGAAGAGAGACCAGGAGAGATACCAGGAGAGAGACCAGGAGAGAGACCAGGAGAGAAACAGTTTGACCAGAGAGACCAGCATCAGACAGACTAAAGGAGAGACCAGCTGACCAGCAAAGAGACCAGGAGAGAGACCATGGCCCTCTCAGGGCTGCATCTGCTGTTCATCTTCATGGCTGGTCTCTCTCTGGCCCACTGGACAGAACACCCAGAGGAGAAAACGTGAGATCATTACACCCTTCCTCTGTGTATGTGTGTGCGTGCATGTGTGTGTGTGTGTGGGAAGCCAGACAGGAGTGTGATCAAATTCAAACCCCCTAACCCTGCTGTTGACCCTAGTGTAAACCCTGATGACCCCTAACCCTGCTGTTGACCCTAGTGTAAACCCTGATGACCCCTAACCCTGCTGTTGACCCTAGTGTAAACCCTGATGACCCCTAACCCTGCTGTTGACCCTAGTGTAAATCCTGATGACCCCTAACCCTGCTGTTGACCCTAGTGTAAACCCTGATGACCCCTAACCCTGCTGTTGACCCTAGTATGAACCTTGACCTCAGCGCTTCTCCTCCAGGTTCTGCAGCTGGAAGTGTCTCCTGTATGTCCTGCAGTGGCCCGGAAGCTTCTGTGTGGTGAGTTTACCCGCTTCTCCCTCTGTTCATTCATCCATCTAACTATTCATCCATCCATCCATCATTCGTCCATCCATTTGCCCTCCACATCATTCCTCCATCCATCCATCTGCAGAATTTCACCCCCTCTGAGTGCAGCGTTCCATCCAACACCAGCGACTGGACCATCCATGGCCTCTGGTAACACCCACAGTGCAGCTTCTGACTGTGCACAGCTCAGTGTGAATGTTGTGGATTACTTGTATTATAAATCAACATGTTCTCACTGTGTTCAAAGTGCTGGCGTTAGTTTCACAGTATGTTGTCTCTGACCCTGACTCTGTCCCTGTCTCTGACTCTGTCCCTGTCTTTGATTCTGCCTCTGCCTGTCTCTGCCTCTATCTCTGACCCTGTCTCTGACTCTGCCCCTTTCTCTGCCTCTGTTCCTGTCCCTGTCTCTGCCCTGTCTCTGCCTCTGTCCTGTCAGGCCTTTAAAGGCAGGGATGTGCTGCTCATGTTGGCCCATATTCCCCTCTGACCTGAAGGTAACTCACCTCTACAGCCTGAACTACAAACACACACAACACGACACACACACACACACACACACACACACACACACACACACACACACACACACACACACACACACACACACACACACACACACGACACACTAAACACACACATCCCTCTGAATGTTATGTAAACAATAGACTGTAAAGAGAGATGGATGTGTGTGTATTTGTAGGACCTGGACTCTCAGCTCAAACAGTTCTGGCCATCCTTACTAAAGACTCACAGCTGTTTCCAGTTCTGGTGAGATGTCCCTAAGGCAGTGAGAACATCTGTCAGCGGCTGAGGCTGCTGACATCGGCCCTGCATGGCTGATGGGGAAATGCTGCTAGTGATTTACATCTTCGCCCAGGCTGGGGGAAAATGTTTAGGCTGTGGAGGAAAATGTGTATGCCGTAATTGAAAACATTAATTATGTGTGTGTGTGTTATGTTTTGCAAGCAAATGTATGTGTTTGTATATGTATGCACGTATGTATATGTGTGTTTGTGTATGTATATGTCGGTGTGTATATGTGTGTGTATATATGTGTGTGTATGTGTGTTGTTCGTTACCAGGAGAAAGGAATGGATAAAGCACGGTGTGTGTGCAGCCTGTGTAGAAGGAATGAACTCCCCTCAGCAGTACTTCCAGATTGCTCTGAAACTACGAGAGCACTACGACCTCCAAGGGTGACAAACACACACACCCAAACACACACACACCCAAACACACACACACCCAAACACACACACACAAGTCTGTCAGCCATAGAGTCGTTTTTTAGTTTGACTGACAGCTGTCTCCTGTTAAGCTCCCTGGACTCAGCAGGTATCAAGCCTTCCTGTAACCAGACATATGAGGTAAGGGACCAAGTCTTCAGAGGCTGAATAAGCTCTAATTCCTGCTGTCGGTACATCTGACATATTATTAACTCAATTAGTGCCAGATAAGCGTCAGACTTTAGTTCTGTCAGTGGTGATTAATCGTGCCAATATATTTCCCAATTTTTATCATCTTAATCACCATAGTAAATACTCATTTAGCAGACGCTTTTATCCAAAGCGACTAACAGTAAGTACAGGGACATTCTCCCTGAGGCAAGTAGGGTGAAGTACCTTGCCCAAGGACACAGCGTCACGTAGCCACAGCCGGGAATCAAACTCATAACCTTCCGCTCATGAGGCCAACACCTTAACCCGCTGAGCCATCTGACCCCCCCCCCCATATGTCAGTAACCAAATCCTCCATTGCTAGAATGTTCCCACGATTCAGAGGAAAACATGAAGTCATTCTAAAGTGTGTGTGTGTGTGTGTGTGGGGGGGGGGGGGAATTGAAACGATTATAAAAACTCTTGAGCTTCAACACAAAGAGGTTGTGAAATCTCTGTTGTGTGTGTATGTGCGTGTGTGTGTGTGCGTGCGTGTGTGTGCGTGTGTGTGTGTGTGGTCAGTATGAGCAGATCTATGAAGCTCTGGCACCAGTCCTGGGCGACCATGTAGTGATTCAGTGCGTGCAGGATGACCAGGTAAACATGAACCCCCCGAACACACACATGCATGAACACACATGCATGCATATAAACACACATACATGCATAAATACACACACATGAACACACGCAGGCATAAACACACACACACATGCATGAACAAACACACACACATGCATAAACACACACACAACTACACGCTTCTGTGCATATGTAGTTCAACCATAACAATGTCCCACTAGAACATGCAGGTGACCTAACCCACACCTCCCTCCGTCCCTCCCCCTCTCCCTGCAGGGACAAGAGCTGCTGGTGCAGGTGAAGATCCTCATATCCAGGAACCTGACCCTGGGCTGCAAGCCCCACCAGGACCCACATCCCCAGTCTCATCCTCCCCAGCTCCACATCACCTCTCCTGGGCACCCCTGTCCCAAAAATGCCTCTCTATTCTACCTCCCCATCAACCCCAACCACCCTCACTCTCCCTGTGGCTGAAGCACTGACAGAAGGCCAACGCTGTTTTCTAATACCTGCAGGCTTTGTTAAGCAACTTGCACATCCGATGACTTTCTACGCTGGATCTTGTTTCAAGAAGCTTTGCTTAGGTCTCCCTCCCCCCCCCCTCTCTCCCCCCCCCCTCTCTTCCCCCCCCCCCCCCCCCCCCCCCCTCCATGTATCAACACATTAAAAGACCCTCTGACATGTTGTGTTTGAGAACGTTCTGTCTGCACTGATCCACTCACCAGAACTGACATTTACGATGACATCGTCTACAGAGAAATACTGTATAATGATGCTTTGGGATGAACTATGGGCAGCTTCCTAAGTGTCCTTATTCTTTTCATGAATGTAATGTTGATCTGTGTCCCTGCAGTAAACTGGGCTGGTGGGTGAGCAGTGTGCATACAGTGTCAGTTTCCCTCTACGTCAGTTACTGTGCGGTACTGCGTGGAACACTTCCTTACCGCTTCAGAAAACACCATCACAGGAAAACAGCTGATAGTTTATTGACATAGTACACCGTTTTTACGCCAATTTGAAGTTAACTCACTCCCCCCCCCCCCGAAAAAAAGGAAACCAAGCATTGAGAGAATTGTCCAATCAGAACAGCTAAAACAGAGTGTGGTTCACTAAGAGTCGAGGTCAGACTAACAGAGGAAATGGGAGACGGAGAGAGACGATCAACTTAGACCCAGGCTCTTTAGAGACCCTCCCAGAGGCAGAGGGACGGGCATCCAGAGAGACCAGACTCGTTCAAAAGCCTTTCCCTGGAAGCCTGTGAGGACAGCGGCGCAGCCTGAGAGCACACCAGCCTGCTGAGTCACTGTGGCTGGGGGACGACGTTCACAGCTACCAGACTTACAAGGTCCACATGGTTGTTCCTGGACTGAGCCCAGTGTGGAGGCCCAGGGTCGACAGGTGTGTGTGTGGGCTCAGTGTTCCAGACGGCCCAGGAAGCGGAGGTTGAGGATCTTCAGCTGGTCGTCCAGCTCCATCCTGACGATGCCGTCATCCCCGTCGATACTGAGCAGGATCCCTGTGGCCTCGCGGTCCTCCCCCAAGATGACCTTCACCTGCGGGCCGAGACAGATCAGAGCACAGTCACATCAGAGCACAGTCACATCAGAGCACAGTCACATCAGAGCACAGTCACATCAGAGCGCAGTCACATCAGAGCGCAGTCACATCAGAGCAGTCACATCAGAGCAGTCACATCAGAGCACAGTCACATCAGAGCACAGTCACATCAGAGCACAGTCACATCAGAGCAGTCACATCAGAGCAGTCACATCAGAGCAGAGGTGTAGGAGGAGGAGATACTGGGCTGTGGGAGGAGGTGTAGGAGGAGGAGATACTGGGCTGTGGGAGGAGGTGTAGGAGGAGGAGATACTGGGCTGTGGGAGGAGGTGTAGGAGGAGGAGATACTGGGCTGTGGGAGGAGGTGTAGGAGGAGGAGATACTGGGCTGTGGGAGGAGGTGTAGGAGGAGATACTGGGCTGTGGGAGGAGGTGTAGGAGGAGATACTGGGCTGTGGGAGGAGGTGTAGGAGGAGATACTGGGCTGTGGGAGGAGGTGTAGGAGGAGGAGATACTGGGCTGTGGGAGGAGGTGTAGGAGGAGCTAAAGGAGAGCAGAGAACAGCAAGCAGAGCAGTTACCTTGTTGTTCTTGGTGGGTGTGACCGGCTCCAGGTGTTCACTAGAGATGCTCACCACCTTCTCAGTGTCCT
>CM059297.1:2160000-2202500 GCA_030340665.1 Neosalanx taihuensis | reverse complement strand
GGGAAATTAGTCACATCTCTGGGCTGGAGAGGACATCAAAAACACCCATTTACTTTACCACAAGCCAATAACAAAAGACTTCTGTAGGCAACAGCCAATGAGAGAGACCTACCTTGGAGCCACCAGCCAATACGAGGTGGCGTGTCTTACAGACGAACATGCCTCCGTTTTCCACCAGTTTCTTGCAGTGCAGAAAGGCGAATCCTCGGAACAGATGACGGATCTCTCCCTCCCGACCCTGGAAGGAAGAACACAAGCACTTCAGGAACATCCACACAACACTGGCCATAGCAGTGCTATCCTACCATTTTATTTACATTTATTCATTGAGCAGATGCTCTTATATATACAATTTAATAAATACATATTCATTTAGGGCCTTGCCCAACATCACATAGCCACAGCTGGCAATTGAACTCACAACCTTCCAATCATGAGGCTAACGCTGAACCACCCGAGTCCCTACTCTTATCCAGAGCAACTTACAGCAAGTACAGACATTCCCCCTGAGAAGTAGGCTGAAGCGCCTTGCCAAAGGACAAGTCTTGTTACCACAACCTTCTGATTACTAGCCTGACTCCCTTCCCACATGACTCACCCCATGACGCACACGATTGCTAGAAATATCAGTGCTAGCAAAATCAGTGCTAGCGATATCAGTGCTAGCGATATCAGCGCTGGCAAAATCAGTGCTAGCGATATCAGTGCTAGCGATATCAGCGCTGGCAAAATCAGTGCTAGCGATATCAGCGCTAGCAAGGTGGACTCACCGAGTGCGGCCCGTCGATCACCTTGACGATGTCCTTCACGTGGATGTTGTTCTGCTCAGAGTCCAGCGCCACGGCAAAGCGGTTGTCTTTCCGCCGGTTCACCGCCTGGTGGCGCACTGTCATCACTTTGCCGTGCATGTTCAGAACCTGAAGGGGGGGCAGGGTGTTAGCCCGCTGAACTAAAACCAGAGTATACAACCCTCCATCTCGCACGCACGCACGCACGCACGCACGCACGCACGCACGCACGCACGCACACACACACACACACGCGCACACACACACACACACACACACACACACACACACACACACACACACACACACACACAGGGTGTAGGATGCAGTGTGTATGGCAGTGGTCTCAAACTCGTGCCATAGAGGGCCAAGAGGGCGCAGGTTTTCGTGTCAACCAAGCACTGTAGGATGTAGTATGTAGTGTGTAGGATGTAGTATGTAGTGTGTAGGATGTAGTATGTAGTGTGTAGGATGTAGTATGTAGTGTGTAGGATGTAGTATGTAGTGTGTAGGATGTAGTATGTAGTGTGTAGGATGTAGTATGTAGAATGTAGTATGTAGTGTGTAGGATGTAGTATGTAGTATGTAGGATGTAGTATGTAGTGTGTAGGATGTAGTATGTAGTGTGTAGGATGTAGTATGTAGTATGTAGGATGTAGTATGTAGTATGTAGTATGTAGTATGTAGTGTGTAGGATGTAGTATGTAGGATGTAGTATGTAGAGTGTAGGATGTAGGTTGTAGGGTAGCGTGTCACCTGGAAGGTCTCTCTCTCCAGGCGGACGATCACCCCCACTGTCTGAGGGTCCAGCTGGATCAGCTCTCCCCACTCATGCTGCCCCCCCGCATCC
Source organism: Neosalanx taihuensis (assembly GCA_030340665.1). Lineage (NCBI taxonomy): Eukaryota > Metazoa > Chordata > Actinopteri > Osmeriformes > Salangidae > Neosalanx > Neosalanx taihuensis. The sequence goes on along the minus strand of CM059297.1, from coordinate 2,200,862 downwards.
ACGCCTGACGCCGTCTCCGAGCACAGCTGCAGATCCCGTGGAAGCACCTTCAGCTGGGGGAGACGAACACACACACAGTTGTATAAACATGGAATCAATTCGTACCCTGGCCATACAAACACACACACACACACACACACACACACACACACACACACACACTGAGACATGTTAAGTCCCTGTCAGCTCCACACTGAGAAGGAAAAGTTAAGAAGAGGTGGGTGAGGGGGGGAAAGGACAATGGAGGATCTCTGATGAGGACAGGGAGGAAACGGAGCCAGAAAGAGAGGACAGGCAGAGAGGTGAAAGAGGAGAGAGACAGAGAGAGAGACAGAGAGAGACAGAGAGAGACAGAGAGGGACAGAGAGAGACAGAGAGAGACAGAGAGACAGAGAGAATGGAAGCATCGATGTACCTGATCCAGAGGAGGTGCAATGTCTGACCTTGTGCATGGTGAGGGTGAGAGAAAGAGAGAGAGAGAGAGAGAGAGAGAGAGAGAAAGAGAGAGAGAGAGAGAGAGAGAGAGAGAGAGAGAGAGAGGAGGCGCCATGACTGACCTCGTGCATGGTGAGGTCGGAGAACAGGATGACAAAGTTCTCCTCCACGCGAACGATGAGGCCCGTGTCGCCCTCGTAGCGGCCGGCGATCACCTTCACATGGTCGCCCATACGGAAGTACTTCCTCAACTCATGAGCCGGGAACTCCAGGGGGTCCTGTGCACACACACACACAAAGGTACTGTGTGTAAGTGTGTGCTGGAGAGTGTGCGTACGAGTGCAAGTACATCTATATATATGTGTGTGTGTGTGTGTGTGTACCTTGAGGTCCTCGTGTTTGGGCATGATGGTGATCTTGTTCCCGTCCACACTCAGGATCTTCCCCTGCAGGTTAATGAGCTCTCCCTCACACACCTCCACATTATCCCCTGCCTGGAGGTTGTGTTCACGCTCCTTACCTGGACAGACACACAAACACACCATTGGCTTCTGAAATACTTGGATGGGGACACTTACGAGGACATGAGGCCGTTTATCAATCCATGTTTTTCTCCGTTCTTGTGTTCAACGCCATCTTTAATTGCCAGGTTTTATGCTTGGCAAGAATGTTATTCTGAAGAATGTATGTTCTTAGCTTGGATACACAGCCAATGCTGCACACACAGAAAGAGACAGAAAGAGACAGACAGAGACTGAAAAACAGCCAGTCAGCCAGCCAGGCAGCCCCAGGTGTGTACCTGAAGCCTCGGTCACCACCTCCAGGTCGATGCCCTCTGGCTGATCCTCAAACTTCTCCAGCTCAGACAGGGTGGGCTTCACTCCCTCTGTGATCTGGACACACCAGAGAAGGGGTAAGGGGTCCACTCAGAACAGAGGGGGAACTGTTTGTGCTTGTGTTGGATACTGCTGGTGTCTCACCACAGCCGACATGGCGAAGCTCTTGAACAGGAAGCCTTTGCGGCTGTAGCGGTTAGCCTCAAAGATCATGAAGTCTCCATCGTGGCTGACCTCACCCCCCAGTGACCTGCACACGCACACACACACAGTTCATGTTTTGACAGAGGGAGAGCATCTAGGAGACTGCAAGAGAAAGAGAGAGACATAGTGGGGTGAGAGCGAGAGAGAGAGAATGGAAGCATCGATGTACCTGATCTTCTCAGCATCAAATAGTCTCTGAGCTGGTCTTTTAAACTTCTTCCTCTTGGCAAACCAGTCTTTCTGTGGTTCAGACACACAGACAGGTTTACACAGACAGGCAGGTGTCCACAGTGGGTATTGTCTCCTCAGTTGAGCTCCTACACAGCCTAAAAACTGTGAGTAATCAGGGTGTTCATCTTACCATGCTCATACGGGCTTTGATCCTGTCCAGGTCTATCCTGGGAATCATCTTTAGAGATATGGTGTTCTGGCTTGGTTCTACGTAGTCCACCTGTGGAATGTGGAGAATGTTGAAAACGTAGCCTTAGCTTTAGCCGGCTAGCCTTTGCCGGTCAGGTGGACCCTCAGCCATCCGTACCTGGGCTATGTCGTCTTTGTAGAGGCCTCTCTTGAGGCGGACCCAGGACTTGGGCTTGAGGTTGGTGACCTCCTTCACCACCTTCAGGACGTCCGTCATCTCCTTGATGGGCACCATCTGCTGGTTCCAGAAGCCCATCCTCAGGTTGCCCACGCCCTCGATGGCTGCCTTCACGTGGGTCTGCTTGTAGGACTCCACGTAGATGTAGCCTTTCACATGCTCGGGGGCCACCACTGACTTGATCTGGAGGGGCTGTGAGGAGGAGAGAGAAGGAGAGTGAGAGGAAAACAGAAGAGGGGGGAGAAGGATAGGATGAAGAGGCAGGAGAGGAAGGGAGGAGGAGGCAGGAGAGGAAGGGAGGAAGGGATGAGGAGTCAGGAGAGGAAGGGATGAGGAGGCAGGAGAGGAAGGGAGGAAGGGATGAGGAGTCAGGAGAGGAAGGGATGAGGAGGCAGGAGAGGAAGGGATGAGGAGGCAGGAGAGGAAGGGAGGAAGGGATGAGGAGGCAGGAGAGGAAGGGAGGAGGAGGCAGGAGAGGAAGGGAGGAAGGGATGAGGAGGCAGGAGAGGAAGGGAGGAAGGGATGAGGAGGCAGGAGAGGAAGGGATGAGGAGGCAGGAGAGGAAGGGAGGAGGAGGCAGGAGAGGAAGGGAGGAAGGGATGAGGAGGAAGGAGAGGAAGGGATGAGGAGGCAGGAGAGGAAGGGAGGAAGGGATGAGGAGGCAGGAGAGGAAGGGAAGAAGGGATGAGGAGGCAGGAGAGGAAGGGAGGAAGGGATGAGGAGGCAGGAGAGGAAGGGAGAAAGGGATGAGGAGGCAGGAGAGGAAGGGAGGAGAGGAAGGGAAGAAGGGATGAGGAGTCAGGAGAGGAAGGGATGAGGAGGCAGGAGAGGAAGGGAGGAAGGGATGAGGAGGCAGGAGAGGAAGGGAGGAAGGGATGAGGAGGCAGGAGAGGAAGGGAGGAAGGGATGAGGAGGCAGGAGAGGAAGGGAGGAAGGGATGAGGAGGCAGGAGAGGAAGGGAGGAAGGGATGAGGAGGCAGGAGAGGAAGGGAGGAAGGGATGAGGAGGCAGGAGAGGAAGGGAGGAAGGGATGAGGAGGCAGGAGAGGAAGGGAGGAAGGGATGAGGAGGCAGGAGAGGAAGGGAGGAAGGGATGGGTTATGGACCCAGAGGGAGGAGGAGAACAGGAGGAATGCAGTCAGAAGAGAAGGTGGATGTGATTGGTAGTTTGTGAAGATGTAAGATGATTCTAAGACAGACCACTTCTGTCAACGAGGATAAGAGTAATAAACAACATACCGTGTCTGTAAACTGGTAGGCAATGAATTTCCTCATCAGTGCAATGGCTGTTGCCCTCTCCTCGCCTATCTGGAGAGAGACCACAAGATTATCGTGTGTGTGTGTGTCAGGTAATGGCTGTGTGTGTGTGTGTCTGTTTATCAAACAACAGAAAACAAAGACATTAGTTCTTACCTTACACTTGACTGTCCAAAGATTAGGATCCCTTAAGACAAAAACAGAGTGCGCTGAGCAAAAACTGAAAATGATTCCACTAATCCTAAATATCAAAGTCCCGAAAGAGTCAAACTGTTACCTAAACATCGACTCCAGGAAATAAATGACCCCAGGAAGTAACTGACCCATATATGACCCCAGAAAATAACTGACACAAATATGACCCCAGGATTTAACTGACACGTATGACCCCCAGGATGTAATTGACACGTACCCAACCTCAGGAAGTAAATTATACGTACTTGACGCCAGGGAGTAACTGCTGCTGGGTGATGTCATCAGAAAGCTCCTCAGATCCTCCTGAGAAACTAGAGAGCGAGCGAGGCAAGCAGGAAAGTAGGAGGGGGGGGGCGAATTATCCGGTCAAGATCTGTTCTGTTTTTTCAAGTGGAAGCCGTTAATGTGACTGTAGCAGATGACTGCATGCTGTGGTGATCACTTCCAGAAAGTGAACAGATGAGGTGTGTAGACTGGGAAGAGACAAACACTCACTGTTCTCCTCCAGAAGACTTGGCATACTTCCTCATGTAATACTCTCCCAATGCCTCCTCTCTGGAATCCCTGTGAAAGACAAACATTACAGAAGAAAGCACTTGTTAAGATTAATACGGTTCACAAAAGAAACAAGGGTTGGAGCGATATTTTCCCAGGCCAGCCACCCGGCCAGCCACCCAGCCAACATACTTCCAGAGGTTCTGCAGCCGGCGGGACCCCGAGTTGTCCTCGTCCAGAACCACATGATCGATGTTGGACACTGTGGAGAGGAAAGAAGGGTTCAGTCAGGGGGGAATGATTAGCGGTGTCTGGGACATGTCAAACTACACGTGCTCTTGTCTGAGATGCAGAGATGCTGTTTGTTGTTCACAAAACTAGTACTGGACCAGATTCTGATCACAAGAAGAAGTGAAAAAAGGATGGCGGCACACTCACCCTCTGCCTCTTCTGTTCAGTGTGGGGCCGGGGCGGGGCAGGACAGAGCGGGGCACAAGAGGAGGAGGAAGACCACAGGGGGAAAACCAAATTAAATTGTGAACAGCAAACAGGTGGGGGGGAGGGGGGGGGGGGATGAAGAACACACAAACTCAAAACAAGGATCCGTGTTAATGACGGTACGATGACTGGTACTGGTGATGCATGAACGCACGCTCGTCTGGAGGGTTTCTGTGCTGTGACACTGCAGGCTGACGCACCACGATCAAAATCAAGAGCAGAAATCGTATCCGATCGTTCAAATCGATGAGATTAGCTTTCTGTCGACAGGTGACGAGGTCAGGCAAATGGTCACAGTTCAGGTTGGTTACGACAAGACTACTAGTCAAATTTGGGATGGACTTTTCTAGAATAATCCGCTAAACCCGATCCTAGCAATACGTCACCAGTTGACTTGAATGATGGAAAGACATCATACCGTTAAAGAAAGCCTTGCAATATTGCAGAATTCAGATGACAAGTAGAACTACAGCAATTAGGCTATGTTGCAATAGTTGCTACACAAACAAAAAGGGTAAGAGTCAAAATGCTATCCCCATCATTTCACAAATCAGAGACCAACAACATGTGCCATTTGCCGTCTCTGTTCCCTGAGGTTACACTGGTTACTCTGAGAACAACACGTGCAGAGGCTGAATGACGTTTAATGGGATGAGTGAGGAAAACCAACTCCGTTAGATCGGACAGGAAAAAAAAAGAAAAAAAAAGCAGAATAATCTGGAATTCATTTACCGTTAACTGAAGGAGGCATGCACGGGAAAAGACAATATTAGCGCAGGGCAGAGAGTACAATGTCAAATATCACTAGCTACAGATGGTTTTCACTGTACAGAACTTCAAATTCAAGCCTACTTCATTCCTTAGAGATTGTGCTGAATATAATTTAATATCCCCAGTCAACCTAAGCAACCTGCTAAGCAGCATACCCCCCCCCTCACCTTTCTCCAGGATGTCCTCCCCTCCGTCCTCCCATGGGTCCTCGTCCTCGTACTCATCATCCACGTCTACAAAAAAAACACAGAAGAAGAGTGCAAAGAGGAAAGCAGTCAGTTCAGCTCTTACCAAGCACGCAGCCACACACTATAATCTGTGTTTGTGCAAACTGACATGGAGAAGAAAAAAGAAAAACAATTCTGATTCTTCTTGTGTGTGAATGTCTTGTAAACAACAGCATCTTTATGGCCAGCACTCTGGGCTAACCATTATAAACCAGGATTGAGTGTCCTTCTTTGATCAGTGTTAGGTTAAAACTGTCTGTTGGTGTGCTGTTTTGGTGAGAGGGGCGAACGGGTTTGGGTCTAAACAGGGAAAGCTCTGCCATGTGTCAAAGGGTCTGTGTGTGAAGATGCCAGGATCGTACCAGCTTCATCCAAGATGAAACCTCCATGACGGGGCTTCTTTCTGGGGCGATCGTCATCATCCTCCTCCTCTTCTTCATCATACTCCTCCTCATCCTCCAGATCCTCTCCCTCATCCTCTGCTACCTTGTCACTACCCGTCGGACTGGCCTGCTCCTACAGTAGGATACATACACAAACTTCAGTCACACAATAACGTTCAGGGTGCCAGGGCATCGAATTAATCTTAACCTCCTTTATATTTAGGACATACTTTGAGTCCTTCTTTGTAGTTACAGCAACTATATATGCATCTAGTCATGTTTGGTAAAGTGTTCATTTAACGGACGCTTTTATCAAAAGCAACGCATCTACAGCACAGATGACTTGTTACAGTATGATCTGCAGGCTGTGGGCTACCGCTGTAGGTTCATGTTTCCTCCTGATATTTAAAACATTTTATAAAATTGTATTAAGTGTGTATTACATCCTTTGACTCTTTCTGTAACTATACATATGATTCGGAGTTCGTAAAGTGCATTTGCTAACTAAGTTTCCCTAAACTAATGAGCGCTAGCTTGCAGTGCTCATGTCCAGTCACCGTACCTCGACCTCCGCCTCCTCCGCTTCGCTGCTCCGGTCACTCTGGGCGTCAGAGAAGTCGCTGTCCTCGCTGTCAGACATGCTTGACAGTCTCAGGCAGAGGTTCTAGAGACACAAAACAACAACACAACAGACACAACACCACCACAGACAGTGTGTTTTCGTTAGCTTAGCTAGTTAGCCAGATCGCGACAATTATGCAGTGGTAACTGTGTTAAACTAGCCTAGCCATGTTTGTTAGCCCAGAGCAGAACGTTTTCCAGTTTATATGATGTGTATAAAAAACAACTAGTCTACCTTTCATTAGTTTAGCTAGACATTTAGGCTGCTACTGTATGCTAACAACATAACATAGTTAAATTAGCTTAGCCTAGCAACCATGAGAGTCTCGGATGGCTAGATACTTAGCTAGCTAGTAGCACTAACGCCGTAGCTATCGGTTATCTTGCTAACCACATAAACGATGAACAATCAACTTGATAATCACTATTTTAATCACATGGGGGTCATATAAAGTAGGTTATAACATTGTAATGTGTGTAAATGTACTGAAATGGGCCAGACCGAGTTTAAGACCGAGTTTATCTACATGCTAATCACGTCCCATTGAATGGCACGGGTACAATTCAACATGGCCGAGCTCACAATGAGCATTTCAAATCGCTATTTCACGTAACCATAGCTAATAACCACGCACTTTAGGCTATATTTCACAAAGGTACTCACCTTATGTTATATTCCAATAATCCAAGTTTTGGTTGAACTCACGCAACGGGGTAACGATATATAGTAATTTAAACGTAGCGAATTACACGAATTTCTTAGACCCCAAAGAGCCACGAGATTTAGGATACTGCGCGAACTAAACAATCGCGGGAATTCAAAGTTGGCACCGTTCCTGACTTGATTCGCACCCCGGTATGTGCTGTTATTTTAACTTTGTGGATGAGAAAGTCGTTTTAAGCTTACAGTTTTGTCCCGGTCGCTCTGGTACATTTCTCATATCATAATGGAAATTATCAAAACAGTAAGTTCATTTCTCAAAAAAAATCATACAAATAGAAAAACACAATGGATCACCTGCAAAACCTTAGTTCATGTCCCAATGTAAGTCCGTGTGTCACTGAGTACGGATAAGATTGCTTGGTCAAATTGTAAAATTGTCTAGTCATGTCCAAGTCACGCTGTAGCCTACTCTAGCTTTCCTCTTGTGTTAGTTTGATCTTACCATCCCTTGGTCGGTTTTGACCCATGTTTTAAATCAGCTGTAAAATACACTAAAAACCATTATCTATCAACCAATTTGTTTCTCACCTCTTGGTTACCTTGTCAGGCTACCTTAAACATGAAAATATTGGTTTCAATGTTTTAATGTTTTTGGTTTCTGAGCTTTTTTTAAAATCATTATACCCCTCAATTTCAATTGCTGTATAAAATATATTGATACAAACATACAAGGCTTCCTGTTTTTCTAAAGAATAGAAAAATAAATATCCCCACCCCCACCATTTACATGATTCGCACTATTAGCAAACCTGTATTTTTTTTTAAATTTTACAATAGATAGGATAGATAGCACAACACTTTATAAAATAATTTTCTCATAGGAACATGACACCTTGCCACATAATTGGCAAGAATTGAATAAAAAAATGTTTGGCAAAAATAATAATATAATTAATTATAATATAATAATAATAATAATTGGGAAAACATTTCTCTGGATAGTCAGTAATGTTGTTCAAGAGGCAAACATCCCCCAAAAAATCAGTTTCAGTGGCACTCTCTCATTGTCAGTCTTCTTTTGACAGTTATCAATGAAATGTAGTAACTCTTTACGTGGCCGAGAGTTGGACGTGACCATGGGTGGAGACCTTTCTCTGTATTCCACACCAGCAAGGTAGTCATAGCTTGCTTAAGTGAAACACTGCCGATCAAATAGTCTGTTTGCACCATTGCAGATCGATTGGAGTGCTTCAACTGCAGATCATCTGAAGAAAAGATTGCAAATCTAATAGGAATTCCTTTGCTGCTTTCTCAGGGTAAAGCTCACATTGTGAACAGCTATCCTTGTCCTTCTGAAACACACACAATAGAAGAACAGACAGACAGAAACAAGAGACAGATTGAGACAGAGAGACTGTGAGAAACTGCATCTGTCGTTTCTTAAGCCAGTGGAGACTAGGCCAGCACAGATGTAAGATGCAAGAGAAAGAAGAGCAGAAGAGACTGGGCATCTCTTCATACAGGTGAAGCTTAAAAATGTCTAACCTTGGTTGTAAGCAGGAGGAGTCTCCTCTGCAGTTTCCAACTTTTGTTGAACGTGCCTTCGTACAGCAAGACCTCCACTTCGTTAGCAAAACAGGTGAGCATGGAGTTGGGACAGCTCTGCTGGAGACAGAACCAGAAGTTGAGGCTTAGACAAGGCTGGACCTGACAGGATCGAGCATCCAAAACATTTCTAACAAGCTACAACTCGATCTATCAACATTACATTTACATGTATTCATTTAGCAGACGCTTTTATCCAAAGCGACTTAGTGACTAAGTACAGGGACATTTTCCCTGAGGCAAGTAGGGTGAAGTGCCTTGCCCAAGGACACAACATCATATAGCCACAGCCGGGGCTCGATCTCACAATCTTCCGATCATGAGGCCAACACCTTAACCATTGAGGTATCTGACCCCCACATGCTACTAGAAGTTGTAAAACACATACCTCGTAGTGGACCAGGTCAGGGGTGTATAGTTTACAATCGAATGGTTTCTGATGAAGAAGAGAAGTGGCATTTAGTACAGCGGCTGTAGAAATGCAACCCCCCCCCCCCCCAACCTTTCGCAACCTTACAGTCTACTAGTATTGGCCAATATCAGGGGTGGGCAATCCTGGTTCTCGAGAGCCGCTGTCCTGAAGGTTTTAGATGTTTCCTTGCTCTAGCACACCTCATTCTAATGAACGGGTCATTATGAGGCTTCCACAGAGCTAAATAACATCCATTAATTTGAATCAAGTGTGCATGAGCAGGGAAACATCTAAAACCTTCAGGGAATTCACAGTGTGTTTAACAACTCTAATAACTCATTAAAGGACCAGACAGATGGACATAATGAGAATGCCAGATTTTCACATTTTATCAAATAACACCTTTTAAGTATACTGCTGCTCGCTTGGCAGTCCTTAGTGATGCAATTATGAGAGAAAATATTATATAATTTGTTAAGACAATATTATTTATAATGCTATATATGTTCTTGTTTAATTTCTTAACATCTTCTCTTTGAACTCAAATCAACATTTATTTGTATAGCCTGTTGTACAAGCAATGTAGAACTGCCCCTCAACCAAGGAAGACAAGGGAAAAAACTCCCAGAAAAACTCACTAGGGAGGATAAATGAAGAAACCTTGAGTTTTGAGACTGAATGAGAATGTTTGAACCTTGTTAACAAATACCAGGTGCATCCTGCCTCCCTCAAAATGAAATATAGCTCTAATCTGCAATGGACCAACGGAGGATGCAAGTTTGTTCAACTGGTAGATGTGGGGTAAATTGAACCAAAGGAGTGGAGGTAAATTGAACCAGTCTAAAATTCAATGTCACATCATTTTAGTCATCAAATGTAAGAATGCTACAGTGTTGCTTTAGTCAACGAAAATTATGACATGGTATTTAAATGTATAATGCAATATTGAGACGAATAAAAAAAAGTTCCATGCTTAGAATTTGTGGCAGTAACCAAGGAGCTAATGGTTCCCCCTTATAAGTTAGTTTTGCATGTAATTACATAAATTGACCATGTAAGGCCATGTTTATGTAACCCTCCTATTATGGTTGGTGTCATTTGAGCCCTGGCTGTGTTAGCTGTATAGAACATAATCGGTCTTACAATAACAGCCTTTAATTTCAATTGCAATTTCATGGGCTCTTCTAAAATATTTTGGAGCGTCTTCTGGTCAGAATGAGCCACCCACCTCCCCCCCCTACACAAGACTGTCTCCGTGTCTCAGGATGAGGAGCTGCCATCTACCTCATCAGCTACTCAGGACTCTCCTGGAATGGTCTCAACTTTTGGTCTCAAAATAGTTAAATAACTGGATTCTGTGAGAATTCAATGTGTTTGCATCAAGGATTTGTGCAATTGAGAAATAATTTAACTTACGTTCTTATAAAAGTTATAATAGGCCACTGCATGACACATAACTGTTCATTAAGAGTATTAATAGCATCAATTTGTTAGTTGCATGTAATGAATGTGAATATGAAAAGTATTTAGAAACACCACGAGTCAAGTGGTGGGTGGGGTGGGGGAGTTGTGGAAGTGCCCAGAAAAACTTGCCATCATCTAAAACGGCAAAACAAACCCAATGAAAAAAGCGTCCGGATACCTTTTGAACCTCTTGGAGAACTTCATCTACAGTAGCGATAGTCTCCTCGCTACACCCCTGTGAGCCCGTCAGCATGACCGTGAAGACAGCCAGACACACCAGACAAAGCAACTTTTCTCTCCGTCTCGATCCCGGCGCCCTCGCTCCAGTCATCGGCCTCCAGCGCGGAGACTGCAGCTGCAGGACGGAAGACCACTTGTGAGCGGTTTCACGTTGTCGTTTCATAGTAAAACTCCAAACATCCCTGCCTTTCAGTACCGCGCATTAATGAACCTGAGGAATAACCGTCATTCACCACGAAGCAATGGGCGTCTCACAGCCCACCTCGCACTCCGTCAACAGACCGATTTCCAGAACTGGTTAGTGTCGCAGTTTGCTCCAGACTTGAGCAGATGTAGAACAGGCATACACGGTAAGGCCGCAGTCTGCTGGTCCTAGCGGCTAGCAGGAGGTTGAGATCTGTTTCGGTGTCTCACCCTTTCTCCTTTCTGTCGAAAGACTGCAGAGAAACGTATTACTCATCGGCAGATGCAGAATTGTCTGAAAGTCCAGCTCGCCCGCGTAGGCTACGACAGCTCATTTTATAACCTAAATGTTACTTATTTACCGGCTGTCAAGACCCATTGTGTTCGCCCCTTCAGTCAGAACTAGTCCGTGCAGCAAGGTAGAAGTTGTAAGCCTATGGACATTCACGTTTGGGGACTGAACATTTTGGAAATCCACTGTATAAGTTCCAACGTGGAGAAAAGTGGTGCGTATAGATGACAGTCAAACGACGCGCGTATAACTTATATAACGTATAACTTATATACTATAAGTTCAAACAAAATCACGGCAACTCTTAAATAGTTGAAATAGTTTGCATTCCCCTACTCTCTCACTTACTATAGTTATATTCCCACCATCTGTATAGCTAGTGCTCACTTTTATCTTATTAGTATTTTATAATAGGCCTACATTTGTATTCTACTTTTATCGACCCTTATTATATTCCATATATGTACTATGTTTGCTCTCTCTTGCCTTAGTAAATTCTGGGTTTGTATATTTTGCGTAGTGAATACAAACTTATTCTGATTCTAAGAGTTTGTATAGTCCCTAAAAAATAATTCGTTACCACAGAGATAGAACGCCTTCACGTATAACCAATTCACTCATGCCAAAGACAGTATTAGTCAGGATGATACTTTTCAACGTTACCTACCTCATATGGTCGCGAAATTATGAGCTCCAGTCTACGGCTGTAGTCCACCGTTTCCTTCAGAAGGGTCTCCGGTTAGTCTGTTCGGTGTTTAAACGGGTCTGGACAACTGAATTGTAAATGGTAGGCAGCTATACCCAAGGCCTGCAAAAACTGTAATAAACTACCCATAATATGTGCAATTCGGTAGTATATGTTATATTACTCATGCACTAAAAACATCGCTATTCCGTAAAACTTCAGTGAAATCGTGTCCCGTTTATGTCTCCCAGAGGCGAGTTCTCCGACTTTCGAGGCAGGATATAAATACCAAGTTGTACAACGATGTGTGCGTTAGCTGACAGGGTCATTGCTCACCAATGAGAACTTTAAAGGTTCTAATCCTCCTCCCACTTAGCTGGCGACATTGGTCCATTCTTGAGAAAAGATCTGGTTGGACCCATTACTGGAGAATTACCTCTTGTAGATTTGTATGCAACCTGCAAAGTGAAGTTGCTAATTTTTATATTTGCGTTTGTTTAAACACGGTTTAGTGTTCAAACATATAGGAAGTGGTGTTGATCTCAATGAACAGTTTCACATACTTTCAAAGTCAAGTTCATCTAGTTTGTTGAGTCTTGCAGATCACAGAAATAGTGATCTTAATTAGCAATAATTTGGGTTAAGTGCATGCCAAAGATACTTTGTTCGGTGTGTTTAGTTCTCTCCTAATTAGTGTAATTCTTACACGCAGCGATACAACCAGAGCACCAGGCACGCTTCTTTATGTTGACGCATTCGTCGATGTACCAAATATTGTACGGGAAAGTACACGAAACCACAATCAACAATGACGTTCACATGGACTTTATTTCCAAACTTGTACATTTGAAAAAGCTAGGTGTTCATTTAGTGAGAGGTGGAACCCCCATGAAAATACACTGTTTTATAACAACAGTCAATAAAAATCATACTAAAAGCCATTCAACGACAGTAAAACAATTTATGGATTACAACAAACGCTGAAAACACTATCTTGCTTTTTTTTTCTGAAATCACTTGACATCGTCAAATAAACCACACTGACATAGAAGAACAACTATGCAAAATAAAGACAAAATAGATTAAGTGCCAGAAAGCAGAAAAATACCATTACTTCATAAATAAAGAAAAGCGTCCATGGTTGTTACTTAAACACAGACTTTGCTCAACTAAGATATTGTTCCTTGCTTAAACTCAAAATAAACAAATAGCACTTCTTATTTACTAAGGAAGAAGCTTGATGAGCTCGACACAGGTAGTCAGCTGCCGAGTCAAACGCCTCGTTCAGCTGAGTCTCGCCTGGCTGTGGGCGGGAGGATGAAACCGTTCGCGAGACTTCGATGCACAGGGGCGTTTCTAGGATTGAAAGAAAGAGGGGGCTTAGCCCCTAAGGATGTGGAACGGCAATTTTCTTTTTCACTCATTTGGGGCTGTGGATTTCCGTTGTTTCAGGCAATAGATTGGTTCAGTCAGAAAAAGTGTGATTTTTTTCTGTGTCTTTGCTTGTAGCATGTTAGAAATAACTTGTCCATGTGTAAAACAATAGTTTAATAAAAATAAATCCCAATAATTATTTGGGATAAAACGGGGCTAACAACGCCCCTGTCGATGCATATTTGAAGAGCAGTACTGTCACTTTAAGACTTCAGGACAGTGTGGTCTCAGGAAGAGCAGGTGTGGTGTCAGTCTGAAGGTTGCCACACATCCTCGCTTCCCAGCTCACTCCGTGGATAGATCACCCTCATCTTACAGGGTTGGTGTGGATCCCTACGGATCTCACAGGATCGCTTCTCACTATTGTGGGAATCCCTGGGTAAAGTGCCTTTTCAGACTGTCAACAGTCCCCCATCGACTTGGCAGAAAGCACAACTGAGGGCCCAGCCCCTGCCCCAGCCTCAACCCCCGCCTGTCCTCACATCTTGCTGCAGTTCTGGGGGAGGGGAGAGAGGCTGCATCCATTGATGCTGACCCTCCTCTGTCCCTGGCCGTCCCCTGCCCCCACGGCCAGCCCAAGGGGGGCCAGGGTCTGAGTGAGGCTCACCTGGGCTGTGCTGAAGGAGGTGATGCGTCCGCTGCCTGCGATCTGCAGGTTGACTGTGGTGGCGTAGCTGGCCTTGGGAGAGCCCCTGGCTGCCTGTGCCGAGCAGGGATCCTGGTGGTCTGGAGTGGTGTTTTGGGGGGCGGCTGGGGGTTTAGTGGTGGTGTCCTTCTCTGGGGCAGGGGGGGCCTGGGCCATGTACGCGCAGATGAGCTGTGTCCGACACAACCCCTCTGCTGGATCCTGGTCCTGGTGGAAGCACAGGGCTGGGGAGCCAGCAGCATCACACTCCGGCTCCTCCGCTCCATCATACCTGGTCAGGAACTCCCGGATGTCCGGCCAGGCAATGCTGGTGAAGTGCTGCCCCCCGTGAGGGTTCTTCCCTGGGGCAAGGGGCCTGGGGGACTGAGCTCCAGACCCGGGGCCTGGGCTAAGGCAGGCCAAAGCACCTCCACGTGACGCCCCGTACCGAGGGCTCGCCAAGCCAGACTCTAGCTCCACGGACCCTGCCGACCTCAGCCCGCTCTCCCCCCACGACCGGCGTCCGTTAAGGGTCCTGGAGGGGCTGGGAGGGCGGCCGGCCAGGCCGAGTGGCCTGTGCAGGCTGTGGGCGGGGAGAGGGAAGCAGAGTGAGGGGCTGGAAGGGAGAGGAGGAGAGGGGGATGTGCCTCTGGAGGTCCTCAGGGAGGTCGGGTAGGAACAGGAAGAACCCTCTTCCCTTGTGGGTGAGCTCAGGGAGGAGGAAGAGGGGGAGGAAGGGTGAGTCTGTCTCCGGGGCTGAGGGGAGGCCATGCCCCACACGCTGGCCGGAACACCGATAGGAGGAGGGGAGGTGATCCGAGGGCTGGTGGTGCTGGGCCCTGTGGCGCAGCTCGTTGAGGAGGCCCTGGGAAGCTCCAAGGTGAGGCCCAGGGGGTTAAAGGAGCTGGACCTGGTGCTTCTGGGGTTGGGGGGCTTGTTGGTCAGTGGGGCTGTGTGAAGCAGGTGTGGGGGGGGAGGGGAGCAGACCCGGCTGAATGGAGATGGAGACGGGGAGGGGGACTGGACACGTGAGCTGGGCTCTGAGGAGGAGAACGGCCTGGCCACCCTGTTGTGACAGCCCATCCAGAGAGGATCATGGGACGGAGGCATGCTGTTTGTGCTCACCAATGGAGGCTTCCTATGATTGGCCGCCCACCCACCGTTAGCAACGCCGCCACCGCTGCTGTTGTTGTTGTTGCTGTTGTCGGTCAGTCCGCTGGGATGGCGGGCAGCTGGAGCCCTGAAGCAGGGAGAAGCAGGGGAAGGGTGGGAGTGGTGGAGGCTGGCGGAGGGGGCTGGGGAGGCAGAACGCTGGCCCCTGTAGGGAGAAGGAGAGCGTGCTGGAGAGGAGGCAGGGATGGGAGCAGGGATGGGGGAGGGGATGGACCTCATGTACCCAGGGGAACGAACAGGAGAGGGGGGACACCGCTGTGGATATGACCCCTCCCTGGTGGAGGCATGGAGGGAGCTGACAGGACTCTGAGGGGGAGCACTGCTGGAGGAGAGCTTGGGAGAAGGGGAGGCCCTTCTGAGAGGGGAGGCGGGGCTGTGATTCGGAGGGGCGTGGCCTCCGCCTGCAAGGGCTGTGGTCTGGAGGCGAGCGTTCTTCTTGGCAAGGCTCTGGGTGATGGATTGGCTGATGCAGGAGGCTGCCAGGGACCTGGTGAAAGCAGAGGGAGTTGGGGAGGAGGAGGGAACAGCCCTGACTAGGGAGGGGGAGGGAAGAGCCCTTGTGGCAGAGGGAGGGGGGGAGAAGCAGGGAAGAGCCCTGGGTGGGGAGGGGGAGGACAGAGCTCTTGTAGCAGAGGGGGTCGGGGAGAAGCAGGGGAGAACTCTGACTGGGGATGGGGACCGATGATAGAGGCTGGTACTGGGGCCAGGGCTGGGACCGGGGCTGGGGCTGAAGGCGGAAGCGGGGTGGGTATTCAGTGAGTGTCCTGATCCTGCAGCCAGTGAGGATCCGATCTCCTGACCAAGTTCGGAGATAGGCTGTCTGGCTGGGGAGAGGCTGGAGGCTGGGTGGTCTGGAGGGGCTGGGGAGAGGCTAACACTCCTGGATGGGAGATAAAAATAAGGTTTTGGAATCATCCACAACATAGATCATCTAAATGGTCCATGCCTGTCATGTTATGGGGAGTAAATCTAACGAGGGGGAGAGGATTGTTCCGAAATCAAAGAAAGTAGAATCCTTGCTACGTGTTGTAGCCTAATAATTCAGTCCAAGTAAAATACTGACATTACACTGAAGAAAAAACACTTAGCCCTAAACACATGAGTCAGGAGCAGTGCAGGAGGCTCAGGAGGAACTGCACAGCATGACTGCCCACTAGCTGCTTCTCTGCCTGTTTGGTCTCCTTACCTCTGGCTGCGCCTGGTGCTGCTGGGCTCCCAGTCCATGGCCATGGTCCTCCTCCCAGCAGAAGTGGGTAGATAGGAAGGGCTCATGCTGGTGAAGGTGGGCAGGGAGGAGGAGGGCAGGGTGGAGGAGGGTAGGGTGGAGGAGGGCAGGGTGGAGGAGGGCAGGGCAGATGTAGGTAAGGGGGAGGAGGGTAGGGTGGAGGAGGGCAGGGTGGAGGAGGGTAGGGTGGAGGAGGGCAGGGTGGAGGAGGGCAGGGCAGATGTAGGTAAGGGGGAGGAGGGCAGGGTGGAGGAGGGCAGGGTGGAGGAGGGTAGGGAGGAGGAGGGTAGAGTGGAGGAGGGCAGGGTGGAGGAGGGCAGGGTGGAGGAGGGCAGGGCAGATGTAGGTAAGGGGGAGGAGGGTAGGGTGGAGGAGGGCAGGGTGGAGGAGGGCAGGGTGGAGGAGGGCAGGGTGGAGGAGGGTAGAGTGGAGGAGGGCAGGGTGGAGGAGGGTAGAGTGGAGGAGGGCAGGGCAGATGTAGGTAAGGGGGAGGAGGGTAGGGTGGAGGAGGGCAGGGTGGAGGAGGGTAGAGTGGAGGAGGGCAGGGCAGATGTAGGTAAGGGGGAGGAGGGTAGGGTGGAGGAGGGCAGGGTGGAGGAGGGTAGGGCAGATGTAGGTAAGGGGGAGGAGGGTAGGGTGGAGGAGGGCAGGGTGGAGGAGGGTAGGGTGGAGGAGGGCAGGGTGGAGGAGGGCAGGGTTGAGGGCAGGGTGGAGGAGGGCAGGGTTGAGGAGGGCAGGGTTGAGGGCAGGGTGGAGGAGGGCAGGGTTGAGGGCAGGGTGGAGGAGGGCAGGGTTGAGGGCAGGGTGGAGGAGGGCAGGGTTGAGGGCAGGGTGGAGGAGGGCAGGGTTGAGGGCAGGGTGGAGGAGGGCAGGGTTGAGGAGGGCAGGGTTGAGGGCAGGGTGGAGGAGGGTAGGCACTGTGCAGACAGGCTTCCTGCGGGAGGGAGGAGAGGAGCTGGACTCCTGCCTGACGACCAGGGCCGAGGCACGGAGAATCCTCTCCCCCTGGAGGCCTCCAGCTGCCCTCCTGGGGCTAAGTGACAGGGCTGCGTGGGCACTGGGAGCAGGGGGTCAGTTAGGCAGCAGAGGGGAGGGAACTTCCTCTCTATGAACCCAGGGTCAGGGGTCAGGATATCTGGCTCTTGTGTGGATGGGACTCCAGAGAGCTCCAGGTCACAGCTGCTCCTTTCCCCCAGGAGAGGTGGGTCTGTCTGAGCCTCTTCTCTGGCCTGTCCTGGGGTCTGGGCCAGCTGCTGGAAGGTCTCTCTCACCTCTTTTTCCTCTTTAAGCAAACCAGGATCCCTGGCTGCATGTCCCCAGCCCAAGGAAGAGGAGAAGTCCTCTCGGATGGAGTACAGAGGACGGACAGCCTTCTGCTCTCCTGCAGGTCTAGAGCCAGAATCAGTCAGAATCAGAATCAGTCAGAATCAGTTAGTGTCAAAAAGATGGCTGGTGAGTCTAACTCATCTCAATGAATCAGTTAGTATCGATAGAGACTGAATGAATTGGTGCCAGAATCATTCCGGCAAAAACAATTCATTTGATTCAGAATTCATTTTTGTTCAGAATCACTGAAGATCTGAATCAGTCAAACATACTGTAATTCTGAGATGTGTGGGAATATTTACATGTTATCAACATACCTCTCAGAAGCCTCTGGAGACGAGTCTTTATCTGCATTCCCAGAAAGGTCCTCCTTCATACTAGAAGGAGCTGGGAGATCCAGGGAGGAGGGGGAGACATGGGAGGTGCAGCCCATATGTGAGGCTCCATTTCCGGATTGACTAATGACCGTGTCTCCTCCTGAGGACAGGCAGCTGTTGTGCAGGTGGAGGGTGGGAGACAGCTGCAGATGACAGGCTTGGGACAGCTGCTCGGTCACCAGGATGTGGCCGTACAGCAGGGGCTCTGATTGGATGGCTGTTAACTCCCGGGGCTCTGATTGGACAGCTGTCCTCTCCCGGGGCTCTGATTGGACAGCTGTCCTCTCCCGGGGCTCTGATTGGACAGCTGTCCTCTCCCGGGGCTCTGATTGGACAGATGTCTTCTCCCGGGGCTCTGATTGGACAGCTGTCCTCTCCGGGGGCTCTGATTGGACAGATGTCTTCTCCGGGGGCTCTGATAGGACAGCTTTGTTCTCCCAAGGCTCTAATTGGACATGTGTCTTTTTATGGGACTCTGATAGGATGGCTGTTACACAACACAACAGACGGAAATCTTAGTCCTGCTGGTATTGAGCATGCACATTCCTCATCCAGTAAAAAAAATGTAAAAATAGCTTTTTTTCCTCATTTTTTGTTGTTGTTGTGTGGTACACACAAAGAAAATAAACATGTGTTTAGCAAAACGTGTAATTTAAATACTTTTCTGTGAGACATACTTTATTTTCTGGAAAAATGTCAGGGGTGCCAACAATTTTGGCCATGACTGTATGTAATCAAAAGCAGTTACACAAACCTTGCCTCATACCAGAAACACTGGACATTTTGTGTTAGTGTGTAAGGGCCCTAACCCTGACCTCACACTGAAAGATCAAACTAGCGCTTTCTATGACCACTGTCAACCACCGCGCTCATAGTAGACACTCACCATCTGTCTGCTCCTCTGCCCTTCTCTCCTTCATCCCTCCATTCTTCTCTTCCTCCTTCCTCCTGTCATCTCTCTGGGTCAGGGGACAGTGTGAGCTCCGCCCCAGGGTCGGGCTTCTGCTCTGGGTTTCACAGCGAGCGTGGGTGTGGCTCTGATAGCGGGCGAGGTGGGTCTGGGTCTCAAAGCGGCTCTGGTACTGAGAGTAGGCGTAGCTCTGGTTACGGGCCCCTGAGGGCCGACCCCCGGCTATCTTGTGGTGCAGGGGGACCTTCATGCTGCTCCCCTTAGCTCCGTACATGCGGGCCAGCATCTGGACCTTGTTCAAGATCCTCTCGGAGTTCTCCAGAAGACACAGGTCCACAGGCCCCGCCTCCAAAAGCCCCACCCCTGCCATGCCTCCTCCGCTGGCCCCCAGGATCCCACGGGCCAATGAGGAGGAGGAGACCAGCCTGGAATGGCGAGCCCAGTGACCCACCTTGATCTTGCTGGGAAGGCCCTCCAGACTCCCGCTGGGGTCAAGGAGCTCCCTACTCCGGCCACAGCCCAGCCCTCTCTGGGTACCCCAGGGTTCCGCCTGTGCTGGTGGAACCGTGGAGCCCTCGTCCTGGTATCCAGGGTCTGCTGTGGTGTGGGTTCTGCTCGGGCCGTGCCCGTTGAGGTGCTGGGTGCTGGTGGAGGGGGTGACTTCTTCTGTGGTATCGGCTGTCAAATGGCTGTGTTTGCGCTCTTCTTCTTCTGTGTTCGTCAACACTTTCGTTAGTTCTGTTTCATGAGAGAAACATGACAGGAGCATGCATGACACTTCTGTATCCTCAACATCAGACTTCTAAACCGTTAGACCCAAACATTTATCTTTTGAATTACTGTAGAATGTAAACGCAGAAGTTACTGTATCCTTGATAGTTTAGGTTCAGTTCTACAGGCGTATGCGAAGCCCTTTGTGACACTGCTATGCAAATAAAAAAGTGATCCATGCTGTGAATCTCTGTCCAAACTCACCCGTCTCCTCAGAGATGCAATCCACCTCCAGGCCTGGTGGAGTCTGGCCCAGGTCCTGACTCTCCTCTGCCCAGACAGCAGGCAGGGAGGTGGGGCAGGCAAGGCCAACAGGCCCCTCTGGAAGGCCAGGCTCCAGGGGCGGAGGGGAGGGCAGGTTGGGGTCTGTCCCCGTGTCCGAGCGCCCACTCTCGGACTCACACAGGCTGTCCTGGTGGCCAAAGACGTTGAAGCGAGACACAGAGTCCTTGACCAGCCCCGAGGGGATTTGGGAGAAGCTGTTCCTCCGCCGGTGGGTCTGGCCATCGCTCGTCCCCTCTGCCTCCTCAGCCTCACCCCTGGCCCCGGCCTGGGCCTCTGCAGCCTCATAGTAGCTTCTGATCTTCTCAATGATCAGCATGTCGCTCCTGGTCGTGTGGCTGTCTCTCTTGGAGGAGGGAGGGCTACCGATGGAGACAGGGGGGGCCGGGCTTGGAGTTAGGCCTGGGGAGAGTGTCTCTTCTTTGGGCAGGTCACTGACAAACTCCTCCTCTCTGGCTGAGAGGTCAGAGATGTGGACAGGGGACAGGCGTGTTGGGGTGATGACTGTCTGCTCCGCCTCTCCCCTGTCCTCCTCCTCCTCCCCTTCCTCTCTCTGTTTGTCTATTTCATCCCATTCCACCTTCTCCTCCAGATGAACATCTAGAGCTCCGGATCCTTCCTTCTCTGCACTTCCTTCCTCTGACTCGCTGGTCAAATGGTCAGGAGTGCCTCCGTCCTCCATCTTGGCTCCGTACTCCTCCAGTTGCAGCTGTGCTCCCTGCTGAGCAGTGTGGTCCTGGGAGACTGGGGGCTCCGGGCCCTCCTTCAGGGGACATGAGAAGCTGCGATGGCTGGCCTGCTCAGCCAGAGGGCAGGGCTCTGGGGCCTGGGGCTCTACATGCTCGTCCAAGACTGGAGGCTGGAGAAAGCACAAGAAACAGACACTCTCTGTGATTTCCCGGGTCCCTTTGAGGGAAGACGTGATTGTGACGGATACAAAATCTCGAGCAGCGGAACTGAACCCTGGTCCTCAGGGCCAGTAGTCCTGCATGTTCCAGATGTTTCCCTTGTTCGAATACATGATGCGCACCATTCATTTAAATGCGATGTGTTGAAACATGGATGGATGGATGGTGTTGAAAGAGGGAAACATCTAGAACACTCCGGGTAGGGAAGCCCAAAAACTGAGAGAGTCAGATCTAGACAGTTTCCCCTCTCTCCCTCAAACTCACCGTATCAGTGGTCAATTCCGCCAGCCCCTCTCTGGCTCGACTCTGGTTGATGAACTGCATGATCTCCTCGGTGATGGAGAGGGTGGGCGGGCTGTGGAGGGGACATAGTTCCTCCTCCTCCTCTGGCTCCTCCTCCTCCGATCGGCTCCTGGCCAGGCCTGGCTCAGACTGGCCGGCCTCCACCTCGATGACGGAGGAGGCCAGGGTGCTGGTGCTGCCGGACGAGCCCAGGCTGTCTGCCTGCTGGGGGCACAGCTCCCCTTCACTGCCCGTCTGGACGAGGTGGAGGAGGATGGTGGAGGGGTGGAGGAGGGGGAGGGAGGGTAGGAGGATGGAGGAGGGGAGTGAGGGGTGGAGGGAGGGTTGGAGGATGGGAGTGAGGGGTGGAGGAGGGGGAGGGAGGGAGGGTTGGAGGATGGGAGTGAGGGGTGGAGGAGGGGGAGGGAGGGAGGGAGGGTTGGAGGATGGAGGAGGGGAGTGAGGGGTGGAGGAGGGGGAGGGAGGGTTGGAGGAGGGGAGTGAGGGGAGTGAGGGGTGGAGGAGGGAGAGGAGCGTGGAGGAGGGGCAGAGTAGGGAGGATTGAGGGGAGGAGGAGGAGAGAGGGAAGGGTGGTAGAGGGGGAGAGAGGGAAGGGTGGTAGAGGGGGAGAGAGGGAAGGGTGGTAGAGGGGGAGAGAGGGAAGGGTGGTAGAGGGGGAGAGAGGGAAGGGTGGTAGAGGGGGAGAGAGGGAAGGGTGGTAGAGGGGGAGAGAGGGAAGGGTGGTAGAGGGGGAGAGAGGGAAGGGTGGTAGAGGGGGAGAGAGGGAAGGGTGGTAGAGGGGGAGAGAGGGAGGATGGAGGGAACGACACAAACCTTTTAATTTCATGACTTACATTTGTTCATACAAATATCTGTACTTCTGCTTTCACACACAACACCAAGTATCTAGTGAAGAACCAATCAAAGAACATCTCTGTACATGCAGACAGATCAAATAATATTTACCTTCTGAGAAACTGGATTTCAGCAGCCATGAAGAGGAGACAGAACACAGGAATGTAATTATTTAGGTAGTAGTACCAATTACATTTAGTCATTTAGCAGAGTGACTTACAGAGGCAAGAATGAAGTGCCTTGGCCATGGACATGTTAGAATAATTTTTAGTTATCTTATATTTGCTGTTAGAACTTTCATAGAATTGATACAATTGTATCTTTTCTATGTGCTTTTGAGTTTGTCTTGCAGAGAGGTTGAAGTGGAGATTACCATTTGGTTGAGAAAACCAGGCTGAACTCCACGAGAACATTCTTGAATGACATTTATTTTGATTGATGTACACAGTTCCACAGCCAGGGTTCAAACCAGAGACCTTCTGATTACTGAAAACCTAACCCACAGCCTGACCCCCAGATGGGTTGTCTAGGGGCGGTGTATAGGCGGTCAGTAAATCAATGCGCATGTCTTTCGTAGTGTCACAAAAGTACATTCCTTCATTGTTCACCAGTAACGGCAATATGAATCCAACTTGACTTCAAACAGAAAAAGACCCGCTTTGTATCTCAAAACATGGTCCAAGTGCGGCGGACATTTTTTGCCTTTCTGCTCTCAGAACCCCCCCCCCCCCCCCCCCCCCCCCCCCCCCCCCCCCCCCCCCTTACCTGTGCACGGATGACCTCTACATATAGGGTAACACTCTCTGACATCATCATTGCACCGTCATCAGCATGATCAATGTTATTTCATGGTGATCGGCATAATTGGGTGTACAGTCAGGACGTTACTTATGTATTATCACATATTACTTTACTCACGTGAATATTACAGGAGTGAAACAGATCAGTGTTATGGCTTCAAGTCAAGTCAAGTTGTGTTGATTAACTAGCCTGCACTGTTCAACCTTAATCCCTCATCCTGATGCTGATCATCACTAATGGCTGACAGGAAACGGTGGTTTATAACACAGTTACACAAACTGACAAGACGAGAAAGAGAGACTGAATGGGAAGGAGAGACAGAGAGAAAGAGAGACATGGAGATTTGCCACACATTAACAAAGAAAAACAAACCCTCACCACTTGGAAGAAAGACTGCCTCAATGTCCTTAGCAGGAGCTGGAGAGATAGAGAGAGAGACAGAGAGATAGAGAGAGAGAGACAGAGAGATAGAGAGAGAGACAGAGAGAGAGAGAGACAGAGAGATAGAGAGAGAGAGACAGAGAGAGAGATACAGAGAGATAGAGAGAGAGACAGAGAGATAGAGAGAGAGAGACAGAGAGATAGAGAGAGAGACAGAGAGAGAGAGAGACAGAGAGATAGAGAGAGAGAGACAGAGAGAGAGATACAGAGAGATAGAGAGAGAGAGACAGAGAGAGAGAGACAGAGAGACAGAGAGAGAGAGAGATAGAGAGAGAGAGACAGAGAGAGAGAGAGACAGAGAGAGAGAGAGTGAGAGAGATAGAAAGAGAGACAGAGAGACAGAGAGAGAGAGAGAGAGAGACAGAGAGAGATAGAAAGAGAGACAGAGAGAGAGAGGGACAGAGAAAGAGAGAGAGAAAGAGAGAGAGAGAAAGAGAGAGCAAGAGAGAGAGAGAGAGAGAGAGGGCGAGAGACAGAGAGAGAGAGAGGGAGAGACAGAGCACATGTTAATAAACTTCCTTCCAGTACTGGTGGGTGACCTGCATCACTATCTATATGGGTTATTCAGCTCTCCAGTCTTGTGTGTGTGTAAGTACACTTTGAACTGAGCTGGTGTGAATCTACTGATCTGCTTTAGTGACTGATTAATGAGAAATGTCATCTTATTTGATCTATGTGTGGTATGTGTGTGTGTGTTTTTCAGTAATGTATGTGCATGGGTAAAGTCTGTCATCTGTCACACACACACCCACACACCCCCCCCCACACACACACACCCACCTGACTGCCTGCGTGTCCTCCTGTAAGGCAGGTTCCCCTCCAGCAGCAGAGGCAAGCTCTTCCTGCTCTTCTCAGGTGTGTACATCAACAACTCTGGAGGCTCTGCAGGGACAAACACAACCATGTTCACCGGCTGGAGACTACAGGACTACAGCTACAGTGGCTCTGCAGGGACAAACACAACCATGTTCTCTGGCTGGAGACTACAGGACTACAGCTACAGTGGCTCTGCAGGGACAAACACAACCATGTTCACCGGCTGGAGACTACAGGACTACAGTGGCTCTGCAGGGACAAACACAACCATTTTATTTAGATTTTATTATTTTATTGAATGTTATCTTATTTGATTTATTTTACTCCACATGCTCCAGTGGATATTGTGTTCTGTGTCCTGGTGTTTTGGTGTTTTATTGAAAAATTTGTGTATTCATTTATGTGTACCATGCCTAAGGCCCGAAAGTAACTGGGATAGGCTCCAGTCACCCTTGACCCCTAACAGGAATAAGCGTTAGATAACGAATTAATGAATTATTTAATTTTAAGTGAAGCACTTTGGGTCAATTGAAATGGTTTTAAAGGCGCTACATAAATAAGACTGAATTGAATCACTGGCTGGATACTCCAAGTAGAGGCTGAACTACAGTGGCTCTGCAGGGACAAACACAACCATGGTCACTGCAGTCAGGATAAAGTATGGTGGCTCTGGAGGGACAAACACAACCAACAATCCTCTGTTGGTCTGTCAGTAGGACAGGGAACCTGCGGTGACATAGATGCACCCTCTGTCTGCATTCAGGAGAGTCTGTACATACAGTAATATAAACTGTAAATACACACACAACACATGGTCAGTCCACTGATGATGACATCACAAGCCTGACTGGTTACCTGATTGGCGCCTGCCTCGGTGGTAACCGTGGACTTCGTCTAATCGCTGCGAGCCGGAGGTCTTCTTCAGATGATCCTGGTCGAACTGAGGTGCTGTAACACACAGATTTGCCATGTAAACCACATTGCCATGGAAACTGCTGCTCTAGGCTGTGGTGAGGGGTCATCATAGGTGGAGTTCATGAACAGCAGAGGACAGTGAGGCAGGGTTGGTTACTCACATTGACAGAAGGAATCTCCAAGGACCTGCCTTGCCTGAAAAACACACAAGAACAGTCTCAACTTTCATTTAAAAATCAGAGCAAAACATAAAAAGACATTGACTTGATCGTACAGCGGGTACACTCTCTCTCTCTTGCGGTCTCTATCTAGCGAGAAGATCCCAAAGAGTTCACACAGGACCGATGAAACTGCCTGTGTTGATGTCCTCCCACCACCAGGTGGCAGCTAAGCCATCTGTCCCATCATGCTGACCTTCTGAGGCAGAGAGGCGGGATGGTTCTCCACTATCAGCCTCTTGAGGTAGTGCAGCCACAAACGCTTCTCTTCCTGGTTCTTGGCCTGGGTGGGAGGAGAGGGGAGAGATGAGGGGGAGAGGAAGGGAAGGGAGAGGAAGATGGTGGGGGAAAGGAAGGGAAGAGGAAGGTTGGTGTGTGTTCTTAGGACAGAAATTAGGGAACGTGAGCGGTGACCTGATAAGTGGATGTGAGGATGAGGATGTGAGGATGTGAGTATGTGAGGATGAGGGTGTGAGGATGAGGGTGTGAGGATGTGAGGATGAGGATGTGAGGATGAGGATGTGAGGATGAGGATGTGAGGATGAGGATGTGAGGATGAGGGTGTGAGGATGAGGGTGTGAGGATGAGGATGTGAGGATGAGGGTGTGAGGATGAGGGTGTGAGGATGTGAGGATGAGGGTGTGAGGATGTGAGGATGTGAGGATGAGGATGTGAGGATGAGGATGTGAGGATGAGGATGTGAGGATGAGGGTGTGAGGATGAGGGTGTGAGGATGAGGGTGTGAGGATGTGAGGATGAGGATGAGGATGTGAGGATGTGAGGATGAGGATGTGAGGGTGAGGATGTGAGGATGAGGATGTGAGGATGAGGGTGTGAGGATGAGGATGTGAGGATGAGGATGTGAGGATGTGAGGATGAGGATGTGAGGATGAGGACGAGGCCAGAGGATGTTCCCATGTCTCACCTGGACTATGTGCAGCTGTTTGGGAATGGTCTGATCTGACACTTTGAAACACAGAGGATCCTTCATGCTCTCCACCAGCAAGAGGTTACAGCACTGCAGCATAAAGAGGAGGGGAGAAGCGGAGGGGAGAAGAGGTAGAGAGGAGGAAAGAGGAGGAGAAGAGAGAGAGGAGGGAGAGAGGAGAGGATAGAGGAGGGGAGAAGAGGAAGGGAGAAGAGGAGAGGAGGGGAGAAGAGGAAGGGAGAAGAGGAGAGGAGGGGAGAAGATGGAGAGAGAAGGGAGAGAGGAGGAGAGATGAGTTGAGGAGAAGGGAGAGAGGAGGGAGAAAGGAGGGGGAGAGAAGAGGAGGGAAGAGGAGGGTGAGGGAGAGAGTGGAGGAGCAGAGGGAGAATGGAGAGGAGGGAGAGAGAAGACCAGAGTTCCCCACATCCTTGTTGAAGTTACAGGATTTAAGGATGATCTCCTTACAGGAGTCAAAACAACCCTACAACTGCTCCGTACTAGAATGGCAGCTTTAGTCTGCACAACAAACAACGATTGAAACATCATTGAAACGTTCTTTGTAACATGATTTCCGTCGGACTTCCTGTTCAGATGTGTGGTAACTCACAAATATGTGTGTGCTGTAGACAAAGTGATCCAGCCTTTTCTTGGCGATGAGCAGCATCTTGTCGAACAGGAAGAAGGCTCTCTCTTTCTTCACTCTCTGGACCCGGAAAGATCCTTCCAGAACCAGCTCTCCAAAGCCGCACAGATCCGGTCCAGACCAGTTCACCAGCAAGCTCTCGATCTCCTGGAACACCAACAGCAGGTTTTAGTTTGACTGGGGATGATGCCAGGAAACCGATTTGACTATTTACCAACATTTAAAATGTCTTGTAACCTTAAATTAATCCAGTTTTCACTCTCATAAAAGAGACATTATGGTCCATTATTTTACTATGAACAACGGTTGCACAGAAAGGATAATTAAACAAATAGCCGGAGATCGAAAACAGTTGTGGAGAATCCCATTCTCCTGTTGCACCCTTTCAGTGTGAGTGAAATCCCGTTTTCTCCTGTTCAAGGAAGACTGAGGCTGTTTTCACATGTTGGTGCGCACCGTGGTGCTGCTTTGGAGCGCACCAAAATACATTGGATAATTTTTCAGTTAGTGCGGTCCCTGTTCACATATGTTTGTATTTGGTTCGGCCCGAGGTCGAGCAGCGTTCATTGATTGGTGGTCACAGTCACACCACAGATGGGTCGCTCCAGAGCGAGAGCCGCTCCGAGACCACCTGTTTAGAGCGGACCAGAGAGAGCACCAGAGAGAGCACCAGAGAGAGCACCAGAGAGAGCACCAGAGAGCACCAGAGAGCACCAGAGAGAGCACCAGAGAGAGCACCAGAGAGAGCACCAGAGAGAGCACCAGAGAGCACCAGAGAGCACCAGAGAGAGCACCAGAGAGAGCACCAGAGAGAGCACCAGAGAGAGCACCAGAGAGAGCACCAGAGAGCACCAGAGAGAGCACCAGAGAGAGCACCAGAGAGAGCACCAGAGAGAGCACCAGAGAGCGCACCAGAGAGAGCACCAGAGAGCACCAGAGAGAGCACCAGAGAGAGCACCAGAGAGAGCACCAGAGAGAGCACCAGAGAGCACCAGAGAGCACCAGAGAGAGCACCAGAGAGAGCACCAGAGAGAGCACCAGAGAGAGCACCAGAGAGAGCACCAGAGAGCACCAGAGAGAGCACCAGAGAGAGCACCAGAGAGAGCACCAGAGAGAGCACCAGAGAGCGCACCAGAGAGAGCACCAGAGAGCACCAGAGAGAGCACCAGAGAGAGCACCAGAGAGAGCACCAGAGAGAGCACCAGAGAGAGCACCAGAGAGCACCAGAGAGAGCACCAGAGAGAGCACCAGAGAGCACCAGAGAGAGCACCAGAGAGAGCACCAGAGAGCACCAGAGAGAGCACCAGAGAGCGCACCAGAGAGAGCACCAGAGAGCACCAGAGAGAGCACCAGAGAGCGCACCAGAGAGAGCACCAGAGAGAGCACCAGAGAGAGCACCAGAGAGAGCACCAGAGAGAGCACCAGAGAGCACCAGAGAGAGCACCAGAGAGAGCACCAGAGAGCACCAGAGAGAGCACCAGAGAGAGCACCAGAGAGCACCAGAGAGAGCACCAGAGAGAGCACCAGAGAGCACCAGAGAGAGCACCAGAGAGCGCACCAGAGAGAGCACCAGAGAGCACCAGAGAGAGCACCAGAGAGCGCACCAGAGAGAGCACCAGAGAGCACCAGAGAGAGCACCAGAGTGCGGCTGTTGTGTTCACACCGGCCCAAACGAACCGTACTCGGAGTGACACGTCTTTTGGGTCGACCTAAACAGTGTATGTGTGAAAGCACCCTAAGAGTTTTCGTTTTTTACTCCTGACCTGTCTCAGCTCTCTCTTGATTGGTGGAACCTGTACCTGCAGCCTGACGGCATGTTCCTGTTTCCGCTTCATGTCGTTGATGTACCAGGCGACTGCTGTCATGGTGATGATGGCATCCTCGACAACCTCGTATCCGGGGTGGCTCTTGTCAAAGTGCTTGGCCAGTTCCTGACAGAAGGGGGCGACAGAGAGCTGGATTGAGACTGGAGTCTCCAGGTTGGGCTGGAGAGGTGAACCCTGCAGTGTGAACACAGCTGCTACAGAGCTGCTTTCAGCCTGTCTGCAAACCACTGTTCTTCCAACACCACCTCAAAGGTGGGCTTGGCAAGACAGAGAGAGAGAGAGAGGAAGGAGAGAGAGAAGGAGAGAGAGAGTAAGATAAGGCGAGAAAGATGAAGCAAGAGCGAGGAGAGAGGAAGAGAAGGAGGTAGAGAAGGAAGGAGAGAGAGAGTAAGATAAGGCGAGAAAGATGAAGCAAGAGTGAGGAGAGAGGAAGAGAAGGACGAAGAGAAGGAAGGAGAGCGAGAACGAGAGAGAGTGAGAAAGAGAGCGAGAGAGAGAGAGAGAGAGAGAGAGAGAGAGAGAGAGAGAGAGAGAGAGAGAGAGAATGAGAGAGGCCGAGAGAGAAAGAGAAAGAGAGGAGGGAGAACCGGAGAGACCGGTGGACAGCAAACAACAGAAAGAAAGTCATTGATTGGAGTCCAAACACGACTGTCTGAGCGAGCGAGCGAGGGAGCGAGCGGTGTTGCGCTTGACTGAAGTTCTGCTTTAATGATGGAGTCATTACTGGTTTTTACAGCTGTTCTCCTCTTCATCTGCCCTGACTGACCACACCCTGCCTTGCACCGCAGCCCTCCAAGAAACACACAGCCTTTCAACATTTACGGCCTTTCCATAAACCTACACAATGGATTCCCATGTATGAACTGGATTAAAAACCTTCGGCTGTTTCCAACAGGTGGGATTGAAACCACAAGACTCTAAAGGCTAGACCGAAGGGGAGGTTCCCAGGGGAAGGTCATATACAGACTGTGCTGACTAGGGATCTGATTAGGGAGCTAGATCCAGTCCTGTGGTTCTATAATGTAGGGATCTCTGCAACCTACCACCTGTTGCAGGTGAGCTGCAGGAGGAGGCAAGGGGGGGGCAGGTAGGGTGGGGTAGGGAGGTAAAACATAGACCTGCAGGAAGAGGGGGGTTAGGATGGGGTAGGTAGGTGGGGCAGGTAGGTAGGTGAGTAGGTAGGAGACAGACAGGCAGAAAGAGGTAGGGTGAGGTAGGGTAGGTAGGCAGGTAGGTAGGGTGGGTGGGGAAGTAGGCAGGTAAGTAAATAGGTACAGTAGGACACAGACCTGCAGGAGGAGGTGGTAGGGTGGGGAAGGTAGGGTGGGGCAGGTAGGGTGGGGCAGGTAGGGTGGGGCAGGTAGGGTGGGGCAGGTAGGGTGGAGCAGGTAGGGTGGGGCAGGTAGGGTGGAGCAGGTAGGGTGGGGCAGGTAGGGTGGGGCAGGTAGGGTGGGGCAGGTAGGGTGGAGCAGGTAGGACACAGACCTGCAGGAGGAGGCAGGTAGGGTGGGGCAGGTAGGGTGGGGCAGGTAGGGTGGGGCAGGTAGGACACAGACCTGCAGGAGGAGGTGGTACTTGAGGATCCTCTGGACTGGCTTGAGAAGGTAGGTCTCCAGGGGGAGGGAGTGACTGAGTGTGCTTTGCCGCTCCTGGAAGAAACGCACCAGGCTCTCGTTCTTCATGCACTCCCTGAGGACCGCCACCGAGCTGGAAGAGAGGAGGGGGAGAGGGGGAGGAGGAGAGGGGGGTGAGGAGAGGGTGGTGAGGAAAGAAGAGCGGGAAGAAGGGAGGGGGAGATGGAGGGAGATGTCAGTTGGTAGGTAGGTTCATGCGCTTCATGTCAGGCAGATCTTCAATGCAGTGTGCAGAGGAGCAGTAATGTTTCCAGCGTGGGGTAACAAGCCTCCGGGTCTCTCCTCCAGTCTCTCCCCCCCCCAGGGATCCTGCTTAGCAGAGGACGGATTTGTACAAAAAAAACATCCCTCCATCCCCCCTTCAGCTCCTCCTCTGTAACTCCTCCCCCCCCTCCCCCCAGACCTCCATCTGAGTCTGGAAGGTTCTGGAAGTTTGTGTCAGATGTTCTGGCCTCATATCAGAACTGTCTTTAAAAGACACAATAGGCATCACACGTTCACTTGAAAGAGTGTTTATAGTGTATGACATCACACACACACACGTGTGCCCCTCACACACACACACACACACACACACACACACACACACACACACACACACACACACACACACACACACACACACACACACAAACAGTTGGGAGGCACTATCTACTGTACGAGGGCAAGGCCAAACACAGACACCCCTGACACTATGACATCACTCACTGCCACAGCAGTCAGTTGGTTCCTAATACAGGCCTCACTGCTGTAACAGGTGTGTGTTCAACCCTTGTGTGGAATACTTACCCAGTGCATAACACATACACACAATGTTCAACACAATGGTCTGTATGTGTGTTTGTCTTTGGACAATATTTGGTTGTGTGTCTATGCCTGTGTGTGTGTTTGTGGCTGTCTTTGTATGGTTGTATGTGTCTGTGTGTGTGTTTGTGAGGTGTGTGTGAAGCATGTGTGTCTGTATGTGCGTGAGTGTGTGTCTGTGCATGTCTGTGAGGTGTGTGTATGTGTGTATTTGTGCCTGTGTGTGTGCCTGTCTGTGTATAGTCCTATGTGTGTGAGTGTTTGTCTGTGTGTGTGTGTGTGTGTGTGTGTTTGAGGCGGGCCCAGATGTGGTGTGACAGACTTACTTGGGGTAGTTCATACAGTAGAGAGTGTAGATGTCGAATGCTTCACTCTAAAAAGAGAAATCAGAAACAGATGACATTAGAGAGAGAGAAGGGAGAGAGAGGGAGGGAGGAGAGAGAAGAGAGCGAGAGGAGATGGAGAGAAAGAGGAGAGGGGGAGAGAGGGAGAGTGAGAGGAGATGGAGAGAGGGAGAGAGAGGAGAGGGAGAGAGGGAGAAAGAGAGAGAAGAGGGAAGAGAGGGAGGAGAGAGGAGAGAGAGAGGGGAGAGGGAGAAAGAGAGAGAAAAAAGAGGAGAGAGAGAGAAGAGGAAAGAGATATGAGAGAGATAGGAGAGAGGGAGGAGAGAGAGACAGCAAGAGAGAGAGGAGAGAGGGGGGAGAGAGAGAAAAGAGTGAAAATAACAGATACTGTGAACATTTTCTCCAAGTTAACTACAATGAATAACTGTCATCTCTGCTTTGTGGGAGAGAAAGACACACACACGCAATCACACACACACATACTCACACACACATCCACACACACACATACTCACACACACATCCACACACACACACACACACACATTCCCATACACAGTCCCCTCGTTGGAGGGTCATTCTCCAGGTGTTTGTTGATTGTGTGGTTCTGGCAGTAATAACCAGATCTGCCTCAGTGACAACAGACAGATGTTTACACTCTGAGCAACACAACCACAGAGCTACACAACCTCATTATGGGCTGGCCAGGGAGAGGGGAATGTGAGTGTGTGTTTGTGCATCATTTGTGTTTGTGTGAGAGTCGTGTTCGGTGTACTGTGTTCGTGTCGATGCATGTGTGTGTGTGTGTCTGGGTGTGTGTGTCAGTGTATATGTATGTATGTGTGTGTGTCAGTGCATATGTGTATGTGTGTGTGTGTGTGTGTCATTTTTAATGTGCATGGGTCAGTGTGTCTCCATTCCTTCACATGGTCCATGTGTGCAGCAGGTCCTGTCAGTGTGTGTGTGTGTGGTGTGTGTGTGTGTGGCAGGCGTGCTGATGCGTGTGTGTGTGGTGTGTGTGTGTAGTATTTGTGTGTGTGTGTGTGGTGCGCGTTGTAGACGTGCTGATGTGTGACAGCCGACACACACGTCCTGTACCTCGGGAACATGATGACATCACCAGCTCTGCTGTCTCTCCGCTTCATCTGACACTACCCCTCCCTCTTCTCCTCCTCCCTCTCCTTTCCTGCCCTTCTCCTCCCTTCTCCTCCCTCCCTTCTCCCCCACACTCCCTCTCTCCTCCCCTCCTCCTCTGATTATGACTCCATCTCCTGATCTCTGCACCCATCTCTCCTTCCAGACAGGAAGGAGGACAGTCACACAGTCAGTTATTTAATCACCCACTTAACCAGCCAGTTATCCAGCAAGTTAACCAGCCAGTTAACCAGTCAGTAATCCAGCCAGCCAGCCAGCCGTTCCAGTTTGTTAGTCAATCAACCAGTCAATCAATCGGTCAGTTACTTACAGGGTCAGTCAGTCAGTCAGTCAGTCAGTCAGTTCAGTCGTTCAGTCAGTTGTTCTGTTCTGGTCTGTTCTGGTCTGTTCTGGTCTGTTCTGGTCTGGTCTGGTCTGGTCTGTTCTGGTCTGGTCTGGTCTGGTCTGGTCTGTTCTGGTCTGGTCTGGTCTGTTCTGGTCTGTTCTGGTCTGTTCTGGTCTGGTCTGTTCTGGTCTGGTCCGTTCTGGTCTGGTCTGGTCTGTTCTGTTCTGTTCTGGTCTGTTCTGGTCTAGTCTGTTCTGTTCTGGTCTGGTCTGTTCTGGTCTGGTCCGTTCTGGTCTGGTCTGGTCTGTTCTGTTCTGTTCTGGTCTGTTCTGGTCTGGTCTGGTCTGGTCTGTTCTGTTCTGGTCTAGTCTGTTCTGTTCTGGTCTGGTCTGGTCTGTTCTGGTCTGGTCCGTTCTGGTCTGGTCTGGTCTGTTCTGTTCTGGTCTGTTCTGTTCTGTTCTGGTCTGTTCTGGTCTGGTCTGTTCTGTTCTGGTCTGTTCTGTTCTGGTCTGTTCTGGTCTGGTCTGGTCTGGTCTGTTCTGGTCTAGTCTGTTCTGTTCTGGTCTGGTCTGGTCTGTTCTGGTCTGGTCTGTTCTGGTCTAGTCTGTTCTGTTCTGTTCTGGTCTGTTCTGTTCTGTTCTGTTCTGGTCTGTTCTGGTCTGGTCTGTTCTGTTCTGTTCTGGTCTGTTCTGGTCTGGTCTGTTCTGGTCTGGTCCGTTCTGGTCTGGTCTGTTCTGGTCTGTTCTGGTCTGGTCTGTTCTGGTCTGGTCTGTTCTGGTCTGTTCTGGTCTGTTCTGGTCTGTTCTGGTCTGGTCCGGTCTGTTCTGGTCTGGTCCGGTCTGTTCTGGTCTGTTCTGGTCTGTTCTGGTCTGTTCTGGTCTGGTCCGGTCTGGTCTGTTCTGGTCTGTTCTGGTCTGTTCTGGTCTGTTCTGCTCCTGCAGAGAGCCCTTCAGTTGTGATATCTCCAGATCTGGTATGTCAGCTAGGCTTTCCCAGTCTAAAATAACCACAGCAGTAATGGCTTAATCTAATGTACCTAATGTTTCCTTTCTAACAAGCGGACACAGAGGAGCATTCAACAGTACTGAAGACAGGGAGGGAGGGAGGGGAGAGAAACAGAGAAGGAAGGGGGGAGAGAGGGAAGTAAGCAGGGTAGAGATGCAAGGGGAGAGGGGGGAAAGAGAGTGGGGGGGGGAGAAGAGAGACAGAGAAAAATAAGGAGAACAGGGAGGAGATGGAGAGATGGAGAGAAAAGAGCAAGCAAGAGAGAGAGAGACAGACAGACAGAGCTAAGGACCATTGATAAATGATCTCCATATTGAGAAGTGGGAACAGCAGTAGGATATGAGCAGTAGGATATGGGGGGCTGAGGCTAAGGCTGGGGCTGGGGCTGAGGCTGGGGCTGGAGAGTGTGTTTAAAAAGTATATGATAGGAGGGAGGGCTGTGCGTGTGTGTGTGTGTCGCTGTTGGCCCTAGTCCCGTTCTAACACAACGAAACCCTGTTCCCTCATTGGCCCTCTGCTGGTTTCCGTGACTACCAGGACACGCCCCCCGGGTGCACAGCACTGGGACAGCGTGACAACCTAGGGCACAGGGTCAATGTTTCACAACCTATAAGAACCTTCCCCCTTACACGCCCACATGCTGAAACATCTCTCTCACACAGTATCTGCTTCTAACACACACACACAAACCAGAGTGCAGACACTTCCTGTGATGGCGTCCTTGTAGAACAGCTGTGGTCAGTCTGCCATCAAGACTGAGTATCTGTCACCCTCTCTATCTCACTGTCTGTCTCACTCTGTTTTTCACCCTCTCTCCCTCTCTCTCTCACACACTCACCCTCTCTCTCCCTCTCTCTGTCACACACTCACCCTCTCTCCCACACACACACGATCAGCCTCTCTCTCCCTCACACACTCTCACCCTCTCTCTCTCACACTCATCCTCTCTCTCTCTCTCTCTCTCTCTTTCTCACACACACTCACCCTCTCTCTCCCTCTCTCTGTCACACACTCACCCTCTCCACGAAGCATTCTGCAATGGCGGCTGCATGGTGGCTTCTCTCCAGGTCCTCCAGAAGGTCGCTGTGAAGACACAGAGGTCATAGGTCAGCCAGACATGGGACAGAGCCTTGGTCAAGGTCACCAGACCAAATCAACATACATTTACATTTTACATTTAGCTGATGCTCTTATCCAGAACGATTTACAGCAAGTACAGGGACATTCCCCCCTGAGGCAAGTAGGGTGAAGTGCCTTGCCCAAGGACACAACGTCATGTTGGCATAGCCAGGGTTCGAACCAGGCTGATTACCAGCCTGGCACCCTCACCGCTCAGCCACATGACTCCAGTACATCCCAGGCATCCCCTTAACCTGGTTCAGTCCTCCCTCCCTCTCTCCCTCCCCACCTCCCTCCAGAACTTTCTCCCAAACACACACAGATGGGAAACATCTCAACTTGGCCTCCTGTCAGCCTTCTAAACACACACACACACACACACACACACACACACAGATACAAATACAGTATACATAAATTTACAGTTTACACACACTGGTCTCCTGCCATTTCCATCTCCATAGCAACATAAACTCTTTCCAGGAACCTGTAATCTTTGAGTTACATCTCTCTTTAAGACGATGACTGGAGGACAAAGAAGAGGAGGAAAGAGGGAGGGAGGGAGGAGATGGCTATCAGAGTGAGAAGAGAGGAGGAAGTAGGAGAGGAGAGAGGGAGCGCAGAGGGAGCGACCACTGTGTTGAGCTGCATGAATCACCTGGAGGCAGCAGCTCTGCTAGAGGGAGCAGATAGAGCAGGCACAGGGAGGAGGAGGAGGAGACATGGAGAGAGACAGGGAATGGGGAGAAGGAAGGAGAGGTGGAGAGATGGAGGGAGGGAGGGAGGGAGGGAGGGAGGGAGGGAGGGAGGGAGGGAGGGAGGGAGGGAGGGAGGGAGGGAGGGAGGGAGGGAGGGAGGGAGGGAGGGGGATGGAGTGGGAGCTTATGGAGTTTCCTTTCTGGGACAGCCTTCGTGGTGATGGTGATATGGATCACATTCCTCTAGGACAAGGGAGGGAGGTAGAGAGGGAGGGACAGAGGGAGGGATAGAGGGAGGGATAGAGGGAAGGATAGAGGGAAGGATAGAGGGAAGGATAGAGGGAGGGATAGAGGGAAGGATAGAGGGAGAGATAGAGGGAGGGATAGAGGGAGGGATAGAGGGAGGGATAGAGGGAAGGATAGAGGGAGGGATAGAGGGAGGAATAGAGGGAGGGATAGAGGGAAGGATAGAGGGAGGAATAGAGGGAGGGATAGAGGGAAGGATAGAGGGAGGGATAGAGGGAGGGATAGAGGGAGGGACAGAGGGAGGGACAGAGGGAGGGATAGAGGGAGGGATAGAGGGAAGGACAGAGGGAGGGATAGAGGGAGGGATAGAGGGAGGGATAGAGGGAGGGATAGAGGGAAGGATGAAGGGATGAAGGGGGGAGTGAGTGTCGTGTCAGATCTGTCTATCTGGTGGATGTAGAAGCATCTCTGCAGGGACAGTTAGGTCAGTACTTACATTCCTGTACAAGGGTCTCTCTCTCACACACACACACACACACACACACACACACACACACACACACACACACACACACACACACACACACACACACACACACACACACACACACACACACACACACACACACACACACACACACACACACACCCTTATCTGAGGTTAAGCCCCAACATTGTTCCACCATGAACTAAAACCGAGGATTCCCCCCATATTGCACCCCAAAAGCCTGAGGCCCCATCTCAGCACACACACTTTCTCTCTTTCCCGCTCTCTCGCTCTCTCTCTCGCTTTCTCTCCCTGTTCCCCTCAACACCCTTTCCTCCCCCCTCTCTCCTCCCTCCCTCTCTCTCTCCTTGTTCCCTTCAACCCACCTTCCTCCCCTCTCCCACCTCCCTCCTTCCTCTCTCTCTCTCTCCCTCTCTCTCCCTGTTCCCCCCAATCCACCTTCCTCCCCCTCCCTCTCTCTCTCTCCCTGTTCTACTCAACTCACCTCCCTCCCTCCTCCCTCTCTCTCTCTCTCTCCTTGTTCTCCTCACCCCACCTCCCTCCCTCCCTCTCTCTCTTTCTCTCCTTGCTCTCCTCACCCCACCTCCCTCTTCCCTCCCTCTTCCCTCTCGTCCCCGGAGCCAAATGTTGTTGTGCGGCAGAGCAGGGCAGTGGTCCTCATTAGGGGTTACAGGTGGAAGCTGCAGGGAACTGCGGGAGATTTCAGCCAGCGACCGCAAGCTGCACTGGAATGGTGAGAGAGGGAGGACGGAAAAGTATAGAGAGAGGAAAGGAGAGGAGGAAGAGACACAAAGAGAGGGAGAGCGAGAAGAGAGGAGAGGAGAGAGGGAAGTAGAAATAGAGAAAGTGTTGTTTTTAACTTTTGAGGACATCTTAATAGAGAGCATCAAAGAGCATCTCTCCATCGCTCCGTCTCGCTCACACACATTCCAGCTAGTTGTTCTTAGATATATCTGAGCTCCAGGAACAACAAATGAGTGTTAAATCAGGGCAGGACTGTGATTCTGTCTCCATCAGAGGGCACCGTGTCTCTGTAAGTCAAGGTGATATACACTGGGTGACACTATGGCATCCCAGCTATGCTCATTTGACACCCCTGCAGATATGGGGATGAGAGGGAGACACTCGTTCCCCCCCTCGCTCCACTCTCTCAGCCACTCTCAGCCTCCCCCCCCCTCTTTCTGTTTCTCAGACTCTCTCTCTCAGCCTCTCTCTCTCTCAGCCTCTCCACCCTTCCCCTGTCTCTCTCAGCCTCTCTCTCTCAGCCTCTGCCCCCTCTCGCTGTCTCTCAGCCTCTCTCTCTCATCCTCTCCTCCCTCTCTGTCTTTCTCAGTCTCTGTCTCTCTCAGCCTCTCTCTCAGCCTCTCTGTCTCTGAGTCACTCTCTCAGCCTCTCCCCCCTCTCTGTCTCTCTCAGCCTCTCCCCCTCTCTCAGCCTCTCCCCCTCTCTCAGCCTCTCTCCCTCTCTCAGCCTCTCTGTCTCTGAGTCACTCTCTCAGCCTCTCCCCCCTCTCTCTCTGTCTCTCTCAGCCTCTCCCCCCTCTCTCTGTCTCTCTCAGCCTCTCCCCCCTCTCTCCCTCTCTCAGCCTCTCCCCCCCTCTGAGCCTCTCTCTCTCTCAGCCTCTCCCCCTCTCTCAGCCTCTCTCCCTCTTGCTCATGACTCTACCAGTGTTACCAGAGTTACAGCTTCAGAGCAGAGACTCACTTGAGGCCAGAGAGTCACCTGTCATCCCAGCTGAACGCTCCCTCACTTTGCTCCTTATCCTTCTTTCCATCCACCCCTCCTCCTCTCATTGCTTTAGCCAGGTCATCACTAGTTTCCTTGTTTAATCTGGCTATCTCTCCTCTTTTCTTTCTTTGTTCACCTTTGTTTCTTCCCCTCCTCTCCTCTCTCACTCTGTCTCCCTCTCTCTGTCTCCCTCCCTCTCTCTGTCTCCCTCCCTCTCTCTGTCTCCCTCCCTCTCTCACTCTGTCTCCCTCCCTCTCTCTCTCTGTCTCCCTCTCTCTCTGTCTCCCTCCCTCTCTCTCTGTCTCCCTCCCTCTCTCTCTCTGTCTCCCTCCCTCTCTCTCTCTGTCTCCCTCCCTCTCTCTGTCTTCCTCCCTCTCTCACTCTGTCTCCCTCTCTCTGTCTCCCTCCCTCTCTCACTCTGTCTCCCTCTCTCTGTCTCCCTCCCTCTCTCCCTGTCTCCCTCCCCCTCTCTCTCTGTCTCCCTCCCTCTCTCACTCTGTCTCCCTCCCTCTCTCTCTCTGTCTCCCTCCCTCTCTCTCTCTGTCTCCCTCCCTCTCTCTCTCTGTCTCCCTCTCTCTCTGTCTCCCTCCCTCTCTCTCTCTGTCTCTCTCCCTCTCTCTCTCTGTCTCCCTCCCTCTCTCTCTCTGTCTCCCTCCCTCTCTCTCTCTCTGTCTCCCTCCCTCTCTGCTTGTCTTGGAGTCTCACCTCTCATGTCTTGTTTTTACAGTAGGAGCTGAAGACCAGATCTGGCCTGAACTGTAAAACATGTCCAGCTACTCAGGGTGCATTTGATTTAGGTGTCTTGGTTCGGAAAACATTACAGGATAACATCAGGAGGCTGGATTCAGCCTGTCCTGGGGTGCCAAACCAGACACACACAAAGGCAACATCAAGACAATCTGAGAGACATTGTCTCTGGGGCTAGGGCAGGGGCTGGGGCAGGGGTTAGGGCTAGGGCTGGGCAGGAGCTAGGGCAGGGGCTGGGGCAGGGGTTAGGGCTAGGGCTGGGCAGGGGCTAGGGCAGGGGCTAGGGCAAGGGCTGGGGCAGAGGCAGGGGTTAGGGCTAGGGCTAGGCAGGGGC
Organism: Neosalanx taihuensis; assembly: GCA_030340665.1. Taxonomy (NCBI): domain Eukaryota; kingdom Metazoa; phylum Chordata; class Actinopteri; order Osmeriformes; family Salangidae; genus Neosalanx; species Neosalanx taihuensis. Next base: position 2,161,395 of record CM059297.1, on the reverse strand, counting down.
TAGGGCAGGGGCAGGAGCTAGGGCAGGGGCTGGGCCAGAGGCAGGAACTAGGGCTAGGGCTAGGCAGGGGCTAGGGCAGGGGCTGGGGCAGTGTCTGGGGCAGGGGGTTAGGGCTAGAGCAGGGGCAGGAGCTAAGGCAGGGGCAGGAGCTAGGGCAGAGGCAGGGGTTAGGGCTGGGGCAGGAGCTAGGGCAGAGGCAGGGGTTAGGGCTGGGGCAGGGGTTAGGGCTAGAGCAGGGGCAGGAGCTAAGGCAGGGGCAGGAGCTAGGGCAGAGGCAGGGGTTAGGGCTAGGGCTAGGCAGGGGCTAGGGCAGGGGCTGGGGCAGTGTCTGGGGCAGGGGTTAGGGCTAGAGCAGGGGCAGGAGCTAAGGCAGGGGCAGGAGCTAGGGCAGAGGCAGGGGTTAGGGCTGGGGCAGGGGTTAGGGCTAGAGCAGGGGCAGGAGCTAAGGCAGGGGCAGGAGCTAGGGCAGAGGCAGGGGTTAGGGCTGGGGCAGGAGCTAGGGCAGAGGCAGGGGTTAGGGCTGGGGCAGGGGTTAGGGCTGGGGCAGGGGTTAGGGCTGGGGCAGGGGTTAGGGCTAGAGCAGGGGCAGGAGCTAGGGCAGGGGCTAGGGCAGAGGCTGGGACTAGGACAGGCTTGTGAAGGAGGAAGGTACACAGAAACCCTGCATTACGTCTTCCTGCCAGCCAGCCAGGGGAAACTGTGTGTGTGTGTGTGTGTGTGAGGAGTTTAGCAAGAGATTGCTCTGTGTGTGACATCATGGGGGGCGTGACCCCAGCCAGGCATGTAGGGGTCACACAGGGGTCAAAGCAACACCTAAATCATGCATCTCTCCATTTTCCTCTCCCTCCCTCTGGTTTTTTCTCTCCTTCTCATTAGCTCACGCTCTCTCTCTCCCCCTCATTCACCTCCACCCCCCTCTCTATCCCTCTCTCCCTCCCCTCTCTCCTGGGTCCCCCAGGCCAACATCTCCTGTACAGTTGAGAGGGTCCAAGGAGAGGGGAACATCACTGTACCAGGAAACCAGACCTGAGTGATGAGCTCAGGGGGGCCAGACCTCACCAGTACAGCCCCCTCATCCCCCTGCTGTTCCTCTGTTCCTATATCTGTTCCCCTGTCTGTTCCTCTGTCTGTTCCCCTCTCTGTTCCCCTGTCTGTTCCTCTGTTCCCCTGTCTGTTCCTCTGTTCCCCTGTCTGTTCCCCTGTCTGTTCCTCTGTTCCCCTGTCTGTTCCCCTGTCTGTTCCCCCTGTCTGTTCCCCTGTCTGTTCCTCTGTCTGTTCCTCTGTCTGTTCCTCTGTCTGTTCCTCTGTTCCCCTGTCTGTTCCCTGTCTGTTCCCCTGTCTGTTCCCCTGTCTGTTCCCCTGTCTGTTCCCCTGTCTGTTCCCCTGTCTGTTCCT
>CM059297.1:2092500-2152500 GCA_030340665.1 Neosalanx taihuensis | reverse complement strand
AACTAAACAACTAAAAATAATCTGCCTCTCCCAGTCTCCCCCCTTTCCCCTCCCTCCCCCCTCCCTGTGTGTCTGGACGCGGCTGGCGTGCCGTTCTCCCCCGCCGTCCCTCTTATCTTGGGCGTTCTCCCTGGCCCGTGTTCATGGATAATCATATCTCCAGGGCCACTTCTACCCTCCATTTCCCCCGTCCTAAACAGGATTCAGAGCTGGATTTAACCCTGCGGCCACAAACACAGGGGCGCATCAGAACGGGGGGGGGTGGGGGGGGGGTGTGGGGGGGGGGGTGTTAGCTCTAACAAGCCTGGGTCACGTGGCACCACACTCCAGACAGCCCTGAGGTTAGCTGTAATGCTAGCTTGGTGTTCTGCCACAGACTCACACCCAGGTAGTGCTACGGTTAGCTGTAATGCTAACAAGTCGCATGCCCAAACTTGCTACAGGAAGTTGAATTGATAAACATTGTTCTTTTTGGGGTAACGCTGCTTGTTAATCCCTGTGCGGAAACTCGCTAGTGTTGTTGCTTTATTGTTCGCGTCCCTTAGGTAAACTACTGTCCGACGGACACTCACCTTAAATGTAATTTAAATGTAATTTGTTCAGCTAAAAGCTCTTCTAGCTCTTCCCTTGGCACTTATTGGTTCTCAGGTTGTATGATTCATAATCTATAAACCCGCTATGTTTGGGGTCTATCACGTTGATATGCTCAGTGGCCGATGCTCTTTTGTACAGCTCTCTCTTGTAAATCGCTTTGGATAAAAGCGATAAAAGCGTCTGCTAAATGAATAAATGTAAATGTAACACTGAGATATTTACTTCAAATAACACCCCCCCCCCCCCCCCCCCCCCAAGCTTTCATAATAACCATGCCTCCGGTTGACCTCTGACCTTGGTTGCTGGGCTTCGTCTTGCTGCCACGGCCCGCCCCCTCAGGCATGATGCGATGATGTCACAGGAAGAGGAAAGACCTGCAAAAGGTAACCAACCAATCAGTGAGAGGCATTGATCAATCAATCATCCAATCAACTAACCAAGAAGCCTTTGACAGGAAGGTGTTAACAACTACGGGCTAGTATAACTAGTCTAGTTTGATGATCCATAAGGGAGCACACTAATATTACATGAGAAATGTGTTTTTTTTTTTACAGATTTCCCCACCCGGCCTGCACAAATGTAATTTCCATCACATATAAATATTTAACATTTCTTTTAAAACGGTACGATATACATCATTTCTCATCGATGTAAAACCACTTTCACATATGGTTTCACCATCTCATGCTAATATTGCAATTACCATGCATTTATGGATTAGATAAATTCATTGTTATGAGGACCAAACACAAAGCTTACATCCACCATAACCTGCCATATGATATTGGAATGGTTAGATACATTTCAGGGAATAACTACTTGTGTTTTTACATTAAGTGGAACATTATCCCATAAACTATGCAAAGGTTTTTCATGAGTGATAAGAATTTTGTAAAAAAAAAAAAAATAAAGGTATGGGGTGGTGGAAATTACTGGGTCTTATGGAAATTACAATGAATGGACCATATAGAAAAACTATACATTTATTAAAAAAATTCTGAAGCACCCAATTACATTAAATAAATCCATTTAGTCTGTTTGGTCTCTTACCATGACCAGATGAACAGTACAATTGTACTGCAAACAATTATAACCAAAAACAGCCAAACTAAACATTCTTATCGGTTAGATGAACACTGATGAATTTCCGAAGAACACATCCCACTTAAACCTTTTGTCATGTCAGTTTGTGTGTGTGTGTGTGTGTGTGTGTGTGTGTGTGTGTGTGTGTGTGTGCGTTTGGTATGGTAAAATTGAGTCTGTTAGATGAACAATATTCCGAAGAGAACTATAAAAAAACACCTTCTATCATTTATCCTTCACAACTATATCATAGCAGTTATCGTGCTTATGGGACAGGCATAAAACAGCAATATTTGCATATACAACGATGTTGCAAATGTCATCGTAGACAACCAGTAAACATTTCCTAAAACAATTTCATTGTAAAGATAACTGTGAAAGTGTGAAATTTCCCTTTTTTTGTAAAATATGATCGAAGGACATGGAAGTGCCCGTAGTCTAGAAGACTGGGTATGTATGTCTGGGCAGCACCAGTGGTTCAGTGGTAGGATTCTTGCCTACCATGTGCAGAAGGCCTGGGTTTCATTCCTGGTGGGGGTTTGAATCCCGGCCAATGCTTTGAATATGTGTGCGCCTGTGAAATGTCCCCACTGAGGGACTAATAAGGGATCATTTCTTCTTCTTCTTTCGTCCTGAGCTCAGAGAAGACAGAAGCCAAACTCTCTTTATCAGCAGTACAGAGCCTTCTGCTTAATTCATTAACAGAGGAGGGAGGGAGGGAGGGAGGGAGGGAGGGAGGGAGGGAGGGAGGGAGGGAGGGAGGGAGGGAGGGAGGGAGGGAGGGAGGGAGGGAGGGAGGGAGGGAGGGAGGGAGGGAGGGAGGGAGGGAGGGAGGGAGGGGATGAGAGCGAGGGTAGAGGAGGAAGAGAATGAGAGGAAGAGAAAGAGCAGAGGAAGACAGAGAGAGGGGAGGAAGAAGAAAGAGAGGAAGAGGTAGGGAGCGAAGGAAGAGAAAGAGAGAGAGGGAGGCGAAAGTGAGAAACAGGAAGAAGAACAGTGGGACTCTGAGCCAAAGTCATTAAAGGCTTAAACATGAGCGATGCTGCTTGATAAAGTGAAGGGGAAGAGAGGGAGAGAGAGGGAGAGAGGGAGAGAGGGAGAAGGAGAGAGAGGAGGGAGAGAGGGAGAGAGGAGGGAAAGGGGAAGGTAGAGCAGGGAGAGAGAGGAGGGAGAGGGGAAGGTAGAGCAGGGAGAGAGAGGAGGGAGAGGGGAAGGTAGAGCAGGGAGAGAGAGGAGGGAGAGAGGAAGGTAGAGCAGGGAGAGAGAGGAGGGAGAGGGGAAGGTAGAGCAGGGAGAGAGAGGAGGGAGAGGGGAAGGTAGAGCAGGGAGAGAGAGGAGGGAGAGGGGAAGGTAGAGCAGGGAGAGAGAGGAGGGAGAGGTGAAGGTAGAGCAGGGAGAGAGAGGAGGGAGAGGGGAAGGTAGAGCAGGGAGAGAGAGGAGGGAGAGGGGAAGGTAGAGCAGGGAGAGAGAGGAGGGAGAGAGGAAGGTAGAGCAGGGAGAGAGAGGAGGGAGAGCAGCCCCTGAGAAGAATTCCTCTTCCTTTCTCCACTAAAACGAGGAGAAAACATGTGTAATGTTTGGCTGGGAGACAAGAATGTGCTCTTCTCTCCAGCAGTGTTGTGTGTGTGTGTGTGTGTGTGTGTGTGTGTGTGCCTTCAACATTTGTCTTATAGTGGCAGCTTATATCCAGGAGTCTGGCAGTGTGGGGGCGACTCCTCCGGGTGTGTGTGTGTGTGTCACCCCATGCCCTCATCGTCACATCCTCTCCTGACCCACATCTCTCACCTAACCAGACAGCTGAGCAACGGAATCACTGACCCACTCCCTAACACACACTGACTGTCTGCACACACACACAGGCTCACACGACACAGGCTCTATCTTTCCACACACACACACACACACACACGCACATATACCCGAGAGACAGTGTCTTTCCACACACACACACACACACACACACACACACACACACACACACACACACACACACACACACACACACACACACACACACACACACACACACACACACAGGCAATAAGAGGAAGAGAACCATCCATGTCCATCAAGACCTTCCTGCAGACAGATCACCTCCAGCTGCTCAGAGGTACAGGAGAGACAAGCTCTCCAGCCTGGCTGCAGTCTGGCTGCTCTCTCCAGCCTGTCTCTCCTGATCTCTCCTGCTTGCTCTCTCCAGCCTGTCTCTCCTGATCTCTCCTGCTTGCTCTCTCCAGCCTGTCTCTCCTGATCTCTCCTGCTTGCTCTCTCCAGCCTGTCTCTCCTGATCTCTCCTGCTTGCTCTCTCCAGCCTGTCTCTCCTGATCTCTCCTGCTTGCTCTCTCCAGCCTGTCTCTCCTGATCTCTCCTGCTTGCTCCACAACATCCAACTGGAATGTTGGAAGCTCCACACAGGACGCATCTCTCATGCCGGTACAGAGACTTCACCTTCATCCATCTCCCTCTGTCCTCCTCCTTCCATCTCTTAACCTCTTCAACGCACTCCTTTCTTCTCCCTGTCTCCTCCTCCATCTTCCTGTCTCTCTCCTCCTCCATCTTCCTGTCTCCTCCTCCATCTTCTTGTCCCTCTCCTACTCCATCTTCTTGTCCCTCTCCTCCTCCATCTTCTTGTCCCTCTCCTCCTCCATCTTCTTGTCCCTCTCCTACTCCATCTTCTTGTCCCTCTCCTCCTCCATCTTCTTGTCCCTCTCCTACTCCATCTTCTTGTCTCTCTCCTCCTCCATCTTCTTGTCCCTCTCCTCCTCCAGCTCTGTTTCTCTCCTCCCTCCTTCTCCTCCTTCTCCATCTCCTTGTCTCTCTCCTCCTCTCTGTCTCTCTCCTCTCTCCATGTCTGTCTCTCCTCCTCCATCTCTCTGTCTCTCTCCTCCCTCCATCTTCCTGCCTCTCTCCCCCTCCCTCTTCCTCGCCTCATTTCAAGTCGGTCAAACGTCTCTTCATCAAACCCGCTTTGCAGTCAACATCGCTATTCAACCTCGACCAATTCTGAAAGAACTCTCCGGAACCTCTTTAATCACCAGCTTCCTCCAAAAAACACCTCACCGCAACTCCATAACTACCACTTCCTCCATCCCTCCAATCTCTTCTTCCAAACCATTTTCATCTCGTAACACCATCACCTCACAAGACCCCCCTTCATCTCTCTCTTCCTTCCTCTCTATCTGCCTCCCTCCCTCCTCTCCCTCTTAGATCTCTCTTTCTCTACCTCACCCTCTCACTCTTTCTCTCTCCCTCTCTATCTCTCTCCCTCCGTCCCTTTCTTCCTTTCCCTCTCTCTCGCTCTCAAATCTCTCTTTCTACACCTCAGCCTCTCACTCTTCCCCTCTACCTCTCTATCTCCCTCCCTCCCTTCATTCCTCTCCCTCTCTCTCTCCCTCTCAAATATCTCTTTCTTCACCTCACCCTCTCACTCTTTCTCTCTCCCTCTCTCCATCCATGTCCCAGGCAACCACGGTTCCGCCCCTTGTAAGCTTTTCTGGCTCCGGCGCTTGTTTGCTGCAGGATTCTTGGATTCTAGAGTGGCCTGTGTGGTCAGAACTGAGACTAACCAACTCCTAACTGCAGCTTTCTAATACAGTTTGTCTGTGGGGGCGAGTGAGGGGGGGGAGGGGGGGGAGGGGGGGTCACATTTTAATTGACTGAAACATGCAGTGACACAAACAACATAGTGTTTCAGAGAAGGGACGAGAAAGAGGGGGGGAAAGAGAGAGATATCATGGTGTAGAGAGAGGAGAAGAGATTGAAAGGATGGAATTTAGAGAAAGGGGTGATAAACAAGAGAGGGAAAATAAGAGAGAATAGCAGGGAAAGAAGTGAAGATGGAGAGAGCGGGTGGGTCAGAGAGAAGGAGGGGGAGAGAGAGACAGAAAGATGGGGGAAAGAGGGAGAGAGAAGGATAAAGAGAGATGGGGGAAAGAGAGAACAAGGAGAGAGCGATGGGGGAAAGAGGGAGAGAGAGAAGGAGAGAAAGAGAGAGAGCAAGAAAAGAAAGAGAGAAAGAGTGAGTGGGAAGGAGCGAGAAGAGATTGTGGAAGCAGTCCAGTTTGTGGTTAACCACCTCTGAGGTTACTGTGAGGTTAGAAAGCTCTTCAAAGTTCCCCCTTCAAGCCCTGCAGTCCAACACATACACACACACTTACTAACACACACACACACACACACAAACACACACACTGACTTACTAACACACACACACACACACAAACACACACACACTTACTAACACACACACACACACACACACACACAAACACACACACTGACTTACTAACACACACACACACACACACAGACTTACTAACACACACACACACACACACACAAACACTTACTAACACACACACACAGACTTACTAACACACACACACACACTTACTAACACACGCACACACTTACTAACACACACGCTAACACACACCCCTTACAGCCTTGCCGTCCAACACATACACACACGTTAACTCACACACACGCACACACACACACCCCTTACAGCCTTGTAGTCCGACACACACACACACTGACAAACACACTAACATACACACACACACTGACAAACACACTAACATACACACACACACTGACAAACACACTAACATACACACCCACACACACTGACAAACACACTAACATACACACACACACACACTGACAAACACACTAAAATACACACACACACTGACAAACACACTAACATACACACACACTGACAAACATACTAACATACACACACACACTGACAAACACACTAACATACACACACACACACTGACAAACACACTAACATACACACACACACACACTGACAAACACACTAACATACACACACACACTGACAAACACACTAAAATACACACACACACTGACAAACACACTAACATACACACACACTGACAAACATACTAACATACACACACACACTGACAAACACACTAACATACACAAACACTGACAAACACACACACACACACACACACTAATGCACACACACACACACAGCCTGTCCAGTGTTGCTAGCGTGCGAGCAGTCTCATTGCCATAGGAACAGAACCCTCAGTTCCCCTGCTCTGTCATTGACATCATTCCTGTCCTGTCCGTCAGCTCCGCCCCCTCCAGGTGTGTGCGTGCGCTCTGCTCATCCAGGTGCAGCCTGTGCTTCTGTGCTACCATGCAGCTACACAACTATCTGAGAACACACACACGCACAAACACACCCTCTCACTGACAGAAGCTGATGGACAGAGAACATCTGTGTGTGTGTGTGTGTGTGTGTGTGTGTGTGTATCTCTTACACTGCTGAGCGTGCATGTTGCGTTCATAAACGTACTGTATATGTGTATGTGTGTGTGTGTGTGTGTGTGTGTGTGTGTGTGAGTGTGTGAGTGCCTCTACATAATGTCTAGAGTGAGACTTATGCATAATTGCATATCTAGGTGTTTGTGAGTGTGTGAGTGTGTGTTGGTGTGTGTGTGTGTGAGTGCATGTAAGTGTGTGTGTGTGTGTGTGTGTCTGCATGCTCCACCTCCCATAAGCTCCCTGCCATAAAACAGTTCCTATAAACGTGTGTTCATTACAGCCTTCCAGAAGATGACTGGACTGGATGACTGGACTGAGTACAACCACAGAACACCAGGACACACACCTACACAACCCAGCACACAACCCAGCACACACACCTACACAACTCAGCACACACACCTACACAACCCAGCACACACACCTACACAACCCAGGACACACACCTACACAACCCAGGACACACACCCACACAACCCAGCACACACACCTACACAACCCAGCACACACACCTACACAACCAAGCACACACACCCACACAACCCAGGACACACACCTACACAACCCAGGACACACACCTACATCATCGTCCTGAGACGCTAAGGGGCTGTTTACATCATCATCCTGAGACGCTAAGGGGCTGTTTACATCATCATCCTGAGACGCTAAGGGGCTGTTTACATCATCACTCTGAGACGGCCCAGTCCTGGAGAGGTCCTGGGAACCTTTCTCCTGCTGTGATCCTTATCTCTGAGGAGAATCCCAGCACTGATGTTTAGATGAGCTCATCAGCAGAGCTGGAGTCTGTGTCAAGTAGGCCTGCAGAGAAACACAGTCAGACAATAGGACAGGATACACACCCTCACTCTGAGTCTGTGTGTGTGTGGGTGTGTGTGTGTAGTGACAGGCAGTATTCAAAGGCTGGAGAAAGGAAGGGGAGTGAGCCGGAGGAGGGAGGAGGAGGAGGAGGAGGAGGGAGGGGTGGACACTCTCTTTGCCCTGTGTTTGCTGGACTGAGAGAGGGAGCAGGATCGAGGAGGGCCGGTCTGTCTGCTCTGGGTTTGTCTGTCTACCTGTGTGTGTCAGTGTGTGTGTGTGGTCGTCCAGGCCCAGTTGGTGGGGCCGTCGCCAGGTCACGGTCCAGTCTGCTCTCCCCCCCCCCCCCCCCCCCCCCCGGTTTGTTTCACTACAAAGGCTCTCTATTGTACAGGGCAGGGCGGGGGCCACGCGTGTGTATGAGTTTGTGGTTGCGTGGGGAGAAGGTGGGGTAAACACGACGGAAAAAAACACAAAGAAACAGGATAGGTAGGGGGTCCTAAATGAGCTTGTGGAGCACCCAGTAGTGAACACACACACACACAATAAGCTCATACATAAACCACTTTTCCTGACTCATCCCGTTCAACACAAACAAGCAGGGACAGAGAGCTGTGAATCCAGGAAGGTCTGTATGCAGTGTGGTGGAGGGAGAGAGGGAGACTGAGAGAGAGGGAGAGAAGGAGAGGGAGAGAAGGAGAGGAAGAGATAGAGGGAGGAAGGGAGAAGAGAGAAAGAGAGAGGGAGGGAGAGAGAAGAGACAGAAAGAAAGAGCGAGAGAGTGAGAGAGAGAGAGAGAGAGAGAGAGAGAGAGAGAGAGAGAGAGAGAGGCCCAGGACAGTCCTGATCTACTCTATACAATACCCTATGTAGGTCAGCGTGTGTGTGGTCTCTCCTGCGAGCGCCGCTCTCTCCTGCTGAGGGGCAGTTGTCCCATTGTCCTCTGGACGCTCTCCCTCAGCAAACCAGACACTCTGATTGGCTGGACAGAGACGTGTCCTCATCGCCCAGACGCCTGAACACAGCAGCGACCCCCGTGACCTCACACACTGTCGCGTTGGAGGAGCAACCAGGAAGAAAACAAATCTCCCCCTCGTCCTCCTCCCTCTGTACTCCAGGAGTGTGCGCCTCCTTCCCTCCCTCCCCCCTCCCGAGAGGAAACCATCACCCCCATCAATCATCCCACCTCAGGGTTAATGAGCGATAACTCGAACCTCGGCGTGGGCCTAATGGAGAGGCCCTTAGCTGGGCTCGCTATCATCTCCAGAGGCAGCAGACCCGTCTGACGCGAGCCCAACACAGCAGCACCTCTGTGGGGCTCTGCAGACACCTGAACCAGCCTCCTGGACCCTGGAGGACCGGGGGGGGGGGGGGCAATGGCGCGCAGCCAATCGCAGAACTGGATTCCTGAGCGTTTGTTTACTCCAAGGCCAATCAGCACAGTTCTTTGAGACCGCTGAGCAGAGAAATGTGTGCGTGTGTGTGTGAACGTGCGTGTGTGTGTGAGGACGCAGTAACCACGGAAACATGTGTCCTGGACACTTCAACCCTGCATGATTTCTCCACGTCTGGAACAGATTTCCGAGGCCCTGAGGCCGGAGAGTGTTCTAGAACAGTGCTCACTGTTCTGACCGTATTTTGAATTCGCCAGCAGATTGACGTGAGGACTGAGAGAGGATGGAAGGATCTAGACCAGAGCTGTAGACAGCTGCTGAGTTCTGCTGAGTTCTGCCACACATGGACATCATGGACCAGGGTGATGTTGAGATCATGAAGAGGGTTGTCCTGAGATCCAAACCTTGTACATAGTTCCGACCCTGGGTTTGCCCGGTTCTTAAAAGGTTCTGGGCTTCCCCAGGTTCTGCGGTTGTGTGTTCTGACACTGTAGCAGGGGAAGGGAGGGAGGAGGGGGGGGGGGGGTAGGGGGGCGGGGTTCTTGTAGCTTCATAAAAGTGTCATCGCCCCAAGTAAAGGATGAAAGCAATAAAGAGCGGAGATTATGTGTGTGTGTCTGCATGTGTGTGTCTGCTTGTGTGTGTGTGTATGTGTCTGCTTGTGTGTGTGTGTCTTGGTGTGTGTGTCAACTTGCGTGTGTCTTACATTTATTCATTCATTTAGCAGACGCATTTATCCAAAGCGTCTTGGAGTGTGCGTGTGTCTGCTTGTGTCTGTGTGTGCATGTGTGTGTGTGTGCGCTGACAGATCAGGTGCCAGCAGAAACAATGATGTCATGAAGCGATGGGGGTCTAAAGACAGATAGAGGACTGAGTCATTCCGCAAGAGAGAGACAGGACCTGAATCACTGGTCAGCCCCTCCAAACACACATACACACGCACACACATACACATGCACACACAAGCAGACACACACACACACATACACTCACACACACATACACATACGCACACACAAGCCTACACACACATTCACACACACCCACAGACCTGGACATCAATGTAACCACACACTCTGACGCAACAGAAGATACTTTGTCCTCTTTCTTTCTCCATCTCTCTGTCACACACTCATGCTCTCTTCTTTCGTACTTCTCTCCCCCCTTCTCCATCTCTGTCTCTGTACAGATGTCTTGCAGGCCAGATCTGTCATCTTCAGAGGGATCCATCTGAGGGCTGAAAGACTGAGGTGTGGCGTCCTCTCTTACCTCCTCCCTCCTCGCTCTCTTTCTCACCTCCTCTCTCTCTCACCTCCTCCCTCCACTCTTTTTCTCAGCTCCTCTCTCTCTAATCTTCCTTTTCTCTCTCCCTCTCCTTCTCTCTCACCTCCCCTCTCTCTCCATCACCTCCTCTCTCACCCCTTTTCCCTGAGCCCAGCAGAGCCCTCCCTGCTCAGTCACAGCTACACACCAGGGGGAAATGGAGACCTTCACTGCAATGCCATGCCACATCCTGACAGAGACAGAGAGAGAGAGAGAGAGAGAGAGAGAGACAGAGAGAGAGAGACAGAGACAGAGAGAGACAGAGAGAGACAGAGAGAGACAGAGAGAGACAGAGGAGAGAGAGACAGGAGAGAGACAGAGAGACAGAGACAGAAAGAGAGACAGAGGAGAGAGAGAGAGGAGAGAGAGCAAGAGAGGGCAGAGAGAAAGAAAGAAAGAAAGAAAGAATGAACAAGGTCTGGCTGGGCTCGAGGGGGAGGTCTTGGGGGAGAGGGAGGATTGTTTGAACTCAACCAAAGAGAAGAATGGTGGCAGGAATCAGTCATGGAATCTGAATGCAGCAACAGGAAGTCAGAACAAGCTCACAGACTCTCCCTGCAGTGCCTCCATCCCTCTCTCCCTCCTTCCCTTTCTCCCCCTCTCTCCTTCCTTCCCTCCCTCCCTCCCTCCCTCCCTCCCTCCCTCCCTCTCTTCCAAGGCCAGCACAGACAGCGCTCCATCAGGACAACAAGGACAAGGTGAAAAGGAGGGGAGGGAGGGAGGGTGGAGGAGGGAGAGTGGAAGTGGGGAGAAAAGGAGGGAGGGAGGGTGCGTTGACTTTCAGTGTGCTTGTCTCTCGCCCTGTCTCCCTTCTTATCGATGGGGATCTCACTCGAGACTAACCTGCTCTCTTAAATCCCTGAGAGAGGCACAGAGAGAGACACAGAGAGGAAGAGGGGGGAAAAGAGCATGTGTGAGAGAAAAGAGAGTCAAGAGAGAAAGTGAAAACTGAGAGAGATAAGAGTGAGGAAGGGGGAAGAAAGGGGAAGGAAGGGGGAAGGAAGGAGGGAAGGAAGGAGGGAAGAGGAAGCAGAGGAGAGGTCAATTTAGACCATCCTGGAAAGACTGACAGATGGATGTTTTATTAGTCCACAGCAGATAGTTGACATTCCTCTTGATTTGCAGAAGAAGTTCATGTTTGCAGAGTGGGGAGGAGGGCGGGGGGGCAGCGGGGCATGGGGGGGAGGGGCGGAGGGGTTTGGGCAGGGGGGAGGCAGCAATGAAAGTCATTAAGTAGTTTAGATTCAGTCTTAGTTCTTGTAGGATATATCTGTTCCTCTGTCCACCTTTAAACTCTGTACCCTCCCCCCCCTCTCTCTCTCTGTCTCTCCCTCTCTGTCTCTTTTCTCTCTCTCCCTCTCCCCTCTTTCTCTCTCTCTCTGCAGGGTTGAATTTCCCATGTTTCTCAGTAACCTGGTTCCGTTACAGAGCGAGATCAACTGCCACAACGACAAAAGAAACAGCTCTTCCTGTCTACACAAAGATCAATAAAGACAATCCATTTAGGTTGTAATCCTTCGGCGGCAGTTTTGGAGTGAATCCAGTCTGTCATAATATTTCGATAGCAGCCTGTGTGGCTAACAGCTTCGTGTCTGAACTCAAGTCAATCATTGATCATCAGCACCCTTGGACCATCGCGCTTATCAGATGCCATGACAACATACGGCACTAATATCAAAAAATAGAAATAATCTAATCTAATCTAATCAATAATCTAAATGTGCACCAGGACAGGCCTGTCCGCTGTTTGCACCAAGTCAGAGTGCAAAACAAGTGTGATATTAGAGAGCATTTAGAGAATACCTAGAATTTGACTCTCCATCTAATCGTAAAGTTGGCATCAATGGGATATACTAGAGTAAAAAGGTTCCCTAATTACTGGAATACAAAGTTGTCTTTTGCTTGTTTCTAAAGCGATCATCGGTTTAGATTTAAATTGTCATACCTTTACAGGTGTGGAGGACAGGAGGCATGGGCAGCGGTCCGGTCTGTCAGCCGCTGTCTTCTGACTCCGATAATAAACTCCTTTGGACGCGAACTGTACTTTGTCACTGTTCTCTTTGTGTGTCACGCACTCTCGACGCATTTGACTGAATACCCGATTGCCCAAACGAGGGGGGAGTTCGTTTTGCAGTTTTGAAGTTTTACTTAGATGGTTGGGCGCCGGAAAGTTATTTCTATACTTCAATCCATCCTTATCCGCGTACAAAACGTTGGATGAGCGGGTCCGTCTACTTTGCTGTGAATGAGTGTGTTGCTGCGCGTCATTTGTCACAAAGTAACGGTTTCAAATCAGCAAAGCCGGCGGGGTGACGGATCGAGGTGGAGAAAATCCAAACTAAACGCGACGAGCGCCTGCAGTCTCGACACACTGGCCGCTCCACGGCCGGTCAATGATTCCCTCCGTAGGCAGAAAGTGAGGGTGTGTTTTCAGAGAGGGTGGGCCGGTGGTGGTTCGAACTCTCCAAACTCTAGATTGTTTGGGGGTTGTTGTTCACAATCTAAACTTGATCTTGGGCTGTTTGGGCACAGCTTGAATAGAAAGGTTTCGTTAGACCTTGCCTTCGAGAGAACACACACCCACACCCACACCCACCCACACACACAAAAACCAGCGCGTAACGGTCTGGGCTGACTAGTGACAAGATCAGACAGATGTTCAGATGAGACGGTTTCGTCGCTGACAGGGAGGAGGAAAAAGCCTGTCTGTCTTCAGACAAGAAGACTCCAGGAAGTTCCTCTCTGGAGGGTAAAGAATTTGCTCATGTTTTAACTGGGGGTTTAAACAACCTATATGACTTGCCTTCCAACCATCAACTGTAAAATGCAAACGCCCTTTTGTCCTTATCAGAGCAAGACAATGTAGCATTTGTGACCTTTTTTTCACGGGTCACGTGTCTTGACGAGCTCATAAATGTCCATTTGTCAAGGAATTTGGGTACACCAGTCAAGCCGTTACGGCGCGCAAATGATGGATGGCCACTTTGCAACCAGCCATGGACGTCGGTAACCGATAGATTTAGTTGCCTCTGAAAACACGCGGTGCGCTGATAGTTCACACGCACGCACAAACGCACCCCCCCCCCCCCCCCACACACACACACACACACACTATCTACACTGTTAGACGCCTCGCTGTGCGTCACCAACATTACCGACTTTAATGGTGTGCTGTCACGTGTTAACCTGGTGTGAGTCAGTCACGGTTCAGACATTGAGAGGCAAACGGCGGTGAGAAGCTGTGAGTATCTCCCTGTCACACCGGGGGGTGGGGGGCTGGCTGTCTGGTTCATGTGCACATCTGGACAGGTTAATTACCAATAACACTGCATGTAAACAGTTGGTTGCCTTGGAAGCTGTGAGAAACCATTTGGTGGATGGGATAGGTTCATAACAGGAAATGAAAGAGTTAAACTCATGTAAGAGCGTATCAGATTCCCTATTTTTTCTATTTTGGTATTTTTTCTTCCGCTGAAATATAGTAGTTGTGTGTTCACAAGTCAAAGTCAATCTTGTTATCTTTCATTCAGCTTCATGTTTTCTCGTAACTAACTAACTAGATTAGCTCTTCCTGCTTGCCTATACTTCCTGTCTGTCTGTCTGTCTGTCTGTCTGTCTGTCTGTCTCTCTCTGTCTGTCTGTCTGTCTGTCTGTCAGCAACAGTCACAAACTCATTCAAGCTGAATGGCACACACACAGTAAAGAATCAGAACCGCTGAGTTGTGTATGTGAGGACTAGAGAGAGGTGGGGCGGGGCAGGAGAGCAACATGAGACATTCCATAAGCCCATCTGACCCCAGAGCAAACAAACAGCCCCTGTCTGAAAGGCAGCATGGCAGGCAGACAGAATGATGGTTTGGTTCACTTGTCTGGCCCGGCCAGAGGTCCATCCAGGGAGGGGAAACACAAACATCACGTTTACAGCATTCTTCTGAGACCTTTGTCCCACTGCAGGGAATTCTTGCCTCTGTTGGCAGTCCTTTCAGGGGCTTTTCCTGGGGGGGTGGGAGGGGGCAGGGGCGGGGTTGCCTGGTCTGTTCTGGTCTGGCCCTGGTCCGGCCCTGGTTTGGCCCTGATCTGGCCCTGGTCCTGGTCTGGGCTTGGTCTGGTCTGGCCCTGGTTCTGGTCTGGGCTTGGTCCGGTCTGGCCCTGGTTTGGGCTTGGTCTGGCCCAGGTCTGGTTATGAAGTGGTCTGGACTTGGTCTGGCCCTGGTCTGGTCTGGTCTGGGCTTGGTCTGGCCCTGGTCTGTTTCTGGGGTGGTCTGGCCCTGGTGTAGTCTGGTCCTGGTCTGGTCTGGTAGGCAGAGACCACAGAACTCACACAGAACTCAGCTGCAGACGGAATTCTAAAGTGATTCCACAGAGATGAACATTCCGGAGCTTGTAAGTGCAGCTGGAGAGCTAGAATATCTGTCGATGCTCTCCTCCATTCTCCTCTCCTCTCTTCTTCCTTCCCCCCTCCTTTCTTTCTCAGCAGGCACGGTGCCTAGTGCAGGGGTGGTCATTCTCCTCCCTGCTCCTCTCCTCTCTTCCTCTCCCCTCCTCCTCTCCTCCCTTCCTCTCCCCTCCTCCTCTCCCCTCCCAGAGAGTTCTGGACAGAAACTTGAAACTGTAAGTAAGCTTGAGGTCAGAGGTCATCTGCATGTGTCTGCTAAGGGCGGGGCTTTATAGTGTGTGTGTGTGTGTGTGTGTGTGTAAACAACACCAGTGTCCAGGTGATGTAGCAACAAGAGGGCTGCTGAGGAAGACCCAGACAGTAGTTTGACTAGATTAGTTTTCCTGGTTTCCATGTGTGCCTAGAGACCTTCAACCTGCTGTAGAGTTCATTAGAGAGGAGAGTGAAGAGAGGGGAGTAGGGTGAGGGAGGGAGGGAGGGAGGAGGGGAGGGAAAGAGAGGGGAGGAGGAGAGGGGAGGGCAGGAAGAGGAGACACACACACACAAAGACAGACACACAGACACTCACTCAAACACACACAATAACACATACAGACACACACACTTACAGAGAGATACACAGAGACACTCACACACACTAACACACCCACAGACACACACTCACAGAGTCACACAGAGCCACACACACAGAGACTGACACACACACTTACAGAGTCACACACACAGACACTCACATACACACACACACTTACAGCGTCACACAGAGCCACACACACAGTGACACGAACACACGCACTCTCCCTTAGAGATGCCAGTTCCTCAGCTCTGCTTCTCCATGAGGAAATGACAGGGCTAGTTTGACAGTTAGACAGATATTTGGAGGCGTTGAGGAGCTGTGGAACTTCCCCTGTTTGTCATTTCAACACGCACTGACGCAACCATCCAGCTGTGGTTAGAACTATTACTTAACTGTCCTGGTGCCCAACATTCCTCTCTATCACTACCCCTCCTCCTCTCTCTATCTCTCTCCCTCTTTCCATTCTGTCCCTAAACCTCCTCTCCCCCTCAGCTCTCTGGCCATAACCCTCCTCTCCCTCCTCCTCTTCTTCCGTCCCTACCTTCCTTCTTGTTCTCCTTTCAGAGGAGACAGTCACAGTGACAGTCTACAAGCAGGGTGACCGACCCCAGGCTCATCCTCCCCCTGACCTCTGACCTCGAACCCAAGAAGTCAACGACCAGGTGGACAACAGGAAACAGTCGCAGCCTCCAACCAAGCATCTTCCTGTCTGCCACTGTTCTGAAGCACACTGACACAACTTTACCCCTCCCCCTGACCCTCACACAAACAAAAATATCGGCTCAAGGTCAGCGACCCCCATCCCATCTGCCCTCTCCCCCTTTCTCTGTCTTTGCTCCCGTTGTCATCGAGGGGGAACTGGAAGCGTTTATTTCCCCAGCGAGTGTTCTGTTGCCACAGCTGGTGGCAGTTACTGTGTTTGCATCTCTGTTGTCTCTTTCTATACCCTGCCCCACCTGACTGAACCCTGCTCTTCTCTCCCCCTGCCCCCCCACACTCCTGCCCCTCCACCTCCTACTCTTCTATCTCTGCGACACGACATCAGCAGACAAAGCAGAATGGTTTCCCAGAGGGGGAAGTATGTAGGGAGGGAGGAGGATGTAGGGAGGGAGGAGGATGGAGGGAGGGAGGGGTGGGAAGGATGGAGGGAGGGATGGAGGCGGAGAAGATGGCAGCTAATCCTGGGTGGATCGAGACAACAGGATGACTGGAGCATCTCAGAATAGCTGTGCGCTCGTCATCCTTTTCCCCAGTCCGTGTGAAAGTGTCCCAGAAGCAGGGAATCATACGCAATGTCGTAAATATTTGACTTATGACAAACACACACACACACACACACAAACAAAACATACACACACGCTTGTGCTGACTCAAAGCCTCGTACTGAACCCAGACCTTTGTCTGTGTAGTTTATAGACAGTCGCTTGGAGAGAGAGGGCCGAGGTTATAGCCGTGTGTTCAGTTTGGATGATGACATCACTCTGATGTCATCCAGTATGTGAAACTGTGGAAGGGGGGAAATTGCAGTTCACAAGAGCAGCAGGGTAAAGTACAGCACACAGAGTTGCAGGGTAATAATAACAATAGGGGGGAACGATATAGTACAGTAAAAAAAAATAATTGAATTAAAAATGAATGGTGTTGAGCGCGCTGGAGAAGTCAAAGAATGTAATCCTCACAGCGCTGCCAGGCCTCTCCAGGTGGGTGAGAGCACGATGAAGCAGGAAGATCAATGCGTCGTCCACCCCGATTCCAGGACGGTAAGCGAACTGCAGCGGGTCCATCTCTGAGCTCACCTCAGAGCGGAGGTGGAGATAAGCCAACGCACCGGTTCTCACTGAAAGGGGGCCTGAGCCAGAGGTGGGGGGGTGGCGGTGGGCTTTATGGGGGTTCTCATCATCAGGGTATAGCTAGGGGGGAGGGGCCTGGAGGGGAGGGGCTTGTGGAAGGGACCTGGGGTGGAGGGCTCTTGGATGGAGAGGCCTGGGGTGGAGAGGCCTGCAGGCCCTGACAGCGCCCTGGAGGAACCATTCCCAGTCTGCACATGATGGAGCCCATGCAGGCTAATGAAATGCAGCCGGCCGGGCAGGTCGGGGGGCGGAGGGGGGCACGCGGAGGTCATAGCCCCCCCCCCCCCCCCCCCCCCCCCCCCCCCCACAGCCCCCCCCATATTCCCACTTCCCCCCTCTGACTGGCAGACATTCCACACCTCCCTGTCACTCTTTCCTGGCACTGGAAAAGACAGTGTACATGTGATGAGTGGTGCAGTGTGTGTGTGGGTGTGTGTGTATGTGGGTGTGTGTGTTGGATTATGTGTCTGTGATTGATTATGTGTGTTGTGTACACGAGTACATGTGTGTGTGTGATTACATATGGGTGTCATTATATATGTGTACGTATTGGTGTGTGTGTTAGTAGATACAGCATGAGAATAGATGTTTGTTGACATCACAATGTGTTACCATGAGAGAGAGAGAGAGAGAGAGAGAGAGAGAGAGAGATGATGACTGTCTGGTTGCGAGTGTGTGTGAGGTGTGTGTGTGCTGTGTGTGTGAAAAATCCAGAGTGACAGCTATAGAGAACATGTTTACACCCAAGAAGAATGGAGATGTGTGTGTGAAGGTGTTTTCTATAAACATGTGTGACCACACCAGCCTGGAGCAGAAAAGATGTCTGAGAATGTGGAGATGGTTTTCTCACTGTCTGAGAAGGACAGGGTGTGTGAGTGTGTGTGTGTGTGTGAGAGAGAGTGTGTGTGTGAGTGTGTGTGTTCTTCACTGCCATCATAAACCATTGTCTGCCCTGAAACCCCATATCAGCACTTTGTGTAGATACTTCACTTTCCCCTGCTATGACCTCTCTGTCTCAACTAACTATGCATGCGCACGCGCACACACACACACACACACACACACACACACACACACACACACACACACACACACACACACACACACACACACACACACACACACACACACACACACACACACACACACACACACACACACACACACACACACACACACACACACACACACACACAAAAACCAGCTGTAAGAGTCCCCCCCCCCCCCCTCTTTCCTCCAGGTGTTCTGCAGGGTCAGGGGTGACCCCCGACACCTCATCCAGACAGGAGCTCACACCGTGTTGCCGTGACGACACGGCCAGACAGGATGCCTGGTGCTGCTGTGCTCTGTTCTGTCACACCCCAACTCTCCCCTGTGATTGGTTACCGTAAAATGTCTTCCCATACCTATAAACCTGTCTGCCCCCCCCCCCCCCCCCCCTCCCGGGGGCACATTGCCACGGTAACCTTGAACTAAGATAATGAGAGAGTGGCAGGTTCACCCAGGTAGCTGGCTTTGATTGGTTGGAACCAGACTGGGCTTGATTGAACATGGAAGCTTGTAATTATGACAGGCAGATCATAAAGCAGGGGGAGCTGGTCTGCCTGTCTGTCTGTCTGCCTGTCTGCCTGTCTGCCTGTCTGCCTTACAGACTGTGGAGTAGAACTATTGTCTGCCTGTTTGTCTCAAAGCCCTAATCAAACTGTTACACAGAAACCATCACACAAACCCCGAGACCCAAACATCTTCGAAGAGTCTGGCAGTTTCCCAGTCTGCTTAATAGTTTATCAAGTGGCCACCGGAACATTCCTCCACTCTGATATGATCTTGGAACAACACCATGTAGTAACGCTTGGAACCAGAGTTAAGGGCCAAAAGCATGTCGTTCTCTTTACATTAAACTGCAGAATGCTTTTTTCCCGCCTGAGGTAAATATTTCCTCGGACTAATAGCCCCCCTCTTGTCATTATGTCATAAAGAGAATTAATCACCTGTAAACCTTTGCCACACACATACTTTGCCTTTAGCACTGGCAGCACACACACACACTTCACCTGGCACTGGTTTGGTACAGCCACAGGTCTGTGATTGGCTCAGAAGGCAGGGCGGGGGGGGGGGGGGGGATGTTAGCCTGGACTGGTCTCTCTTGAGGTCCAGGGAGCACCTGGTGACTGGAGGAGGAGGTTTGGATCACATCAACACCTACCCTACCTACTGCTATTAGCTGAACACACACACTCTCTGTCACACACACAATCACACACACACACACAATCACACACCACGCCTGATCATCTCCAGCTTCCTCTCGGCTTCTCTCTCTCTCTCCCTCTCTCTTTTTTACGCTTTCCTGAAGTGAAATACATCAAGATAATTGTTGTTGGAGAGATAAGGAGAGTATATTGACCAGTGAACAGGGAGGTTGTTTTGGGGTCAGGAGAGGTGGGGGTGGGGGTCAGGAGGGGAGGGCAGGGGAGACCGGAGAGGTAGGGGTCAGGAGGGGAGGGCAGGGGAGACCGGAGAGGTAGGGGTCAGGAGGGGAGGGCAGGGGAGACAGGAGAGGTAGGGGTGGGGGTCAGGAGAGGCAGGAGGGATTGTCTAGACAGGCCCCAGACCACCATCTCCTAAACAACCCAAGTATTTTTAATCACTATATTATTTAATAATTCTCAAGGCTGCTTTTTATAAAGTCAGTTTACTCTGACCTTCTGTCCTCCCCCCCTCTCCCTCTGTCTCTCTATCTCTTTCTATCACTTCCCTCCCTCCCTCTCTGTCTGTTTCTCTCTCTCTCTCTCTCTCTCTCTGTGTCTGTGTCTGTCTGTCTGTCTGTCTGTGTCATCCTTTCTAAGTGGTCCAGACCAGATCTCCAGAATGCCAGCAGACATGCCATTTATAGGCACAGGGACTCAGAGATTAAGGAATGAGAGAGAAAGAGAGAGAGCGAGAGAGCGAGAGACGAGAGAAGATGGAAGGGGAAGAGGAAGGAAGGAAAAAATAGAGGTGGAGGTCGGTTGGTGTCGTGGGAACGGGGAGCAGGGTCTGGATCGAGAATCCCCCCTCCTCTCCTCCCTCCTCCCTCCTCCCCCCTCCTCTCCTCCCTCCTCCATAGTTTTGGTTTCATTTCTCCATCTCTCGGTTCTGCATTGAAACATTGCTGCTGCTCAGACGCAACTGGCTGTTAACTTATTAAGTTAGATTACTGATATGTTTGATAATGTGCCTTCCCATTTGGTTTGTACTATCACTAATTCTGGTTTATTGTTTCTATTTCACAGACCACACACACATACACATACAAATCACCGCCAATAGAAGAGACATTCTCAAGATTTCCAGTCCTCATCGATTCTCTAACAGGAATCCACGGGTCCATACTGCCCGCTTCAACCAGCATTATTTAGTTAATGTAGATAACACTACGTTACACCTCCCCTTTCTCCTGCCATCCCCCTCTCTCCTCCTCTTCTCTCCTCTCTCGCCCTCCCCCCTCTTCCCTCTCCTCGTCAGGATTCACAACTGCTTTCAATTTTAAACGGGGGTCACTCAGATTTCAGTTCCTGCTCCCATCCAAGATACCAGCCCCTCCCCTCCCCTAAGCCCCTCCCCCCAACCACCCTGCGGAGAGCCAAACCTATGACATCATCCCCATACGGACAGACTCTCCTCCCCTCCCTATGCTCTCACCCCCCTTTTCCCTCCCTCCCTCCCTCTCCGTCTCTCCAGTTTGTGGTTGGCTGGTCTCTCTCAGGCTGCTAAAGATGTGGTGATGGGTGAGAGAAGGAGAGAGGGGTGAGAGATGAGAGGGAAATAGAGGAAGGGGTGAAAGGAGAGGGAGATAAATGTAGGGGAGATGGGGATGGAGGAGAGGGGGACGTCGGAAGAACGAGGAGGGTGAGAGACACAGTCAGGATCTCCTCGTTGGTAAATGTCCATTCCTGCTAGATGGATGTGGGTTTGATGCTGACTGTGTGTGTGTGTGTGTGTGTGTGTGTGTGTGTGTGTGTGTGTTTGTGTGAAACCCCCTAAGGAGAGTTTGTCTGCTAGGAGGAGAGTGACGACAGACTGAGGTGGTCTTAGGCATGCAAGGCGCACACACACACACACACACACACACATCCACATACCCAGGAATGGTTGAGGGCACTTCACTCTCACTCATTCTGCTGGAATGCAGAGCATCCCTCAAATGTGTCAGGCAGCTGGTGAGTGGTGGTGGTGGTGGGGGGGGGGGGGGGGGGAAGCATGGATGGGGGGAGGATGGGCAGGGGAGACCTGATGAAGGATGGAAAGGTGAGGCAGCAGAGAGGTGGGGGGGTAGGAGGATATGGGGGGAGGGGGAGAAGACAGAGAGCAGTCTAGTGACATATGAAGGAGAGGGGGTGAAGAGGGAGGGAGGGAGGGAGGGAGGGAGGGAGGGAGGGAGGGAGGGAGGGAGGGAGGGAGGGAGGGAGGGAGGGAGGGAGGGAGGGAGGGAGGGAGGGAGGGAGGGAGGGAGGGAGGGAGGGGAGGTTGAGGTAGGAGGGGGTGTCATGGTGAATAAGCCCAATTACACCAGTGTTGGATAGAAACCAGATGACCACAGACGCTGACAACACTCAGAGGTTAACAAGGCCAACAGACACACACACACGCGCATACATACATACACACACACTCACATGTATACATACAGACATGCATACATACATACACACATACAACACATTGAGGTCTTCAAGGTCAGGCTACTCACTCACACACACACACACCCAACGACAGCAGAGTACTGGGATTATGGAGAGAGAAGAAAAGCCTTGCTGACGCTGACACACACACACACACACACACACACACACACTCACACACTCACTGTCTCCCTCTAGATTACAATTTATACATCCTTCTCATCCCTAGTGCACATTCTATAACATCTACTATATCCTCATTCTACATCTTGTACATACACTCTGTATCTTTCCTCTCCAGTGGTTTTATTCCAGACAGGAGATCTCTGGCTCTCTCTCCATATGGATTCCATGTACAGTCTGTGGGATCACATTCTATGATGCAGCTCAACTTGGTCTCTCTGTAGGCCCTCATATCTGCACTTCATCTTTAGCTCCCTCCCTCCATTATTTCTTTATTTCCTTCCTTCCTTTCTCCTTTCTCCTCCTCCCCTCTCTCTCCTCTCTCCTCTCTCCTCTCTCCTCCTCCCCTCCTCTGACGGGGCACAAATGGAATGATGACTCTCTCAATTTTTACCGTGTAAGGACCACAGCATGCTGCCGCAATTTTATTGACTAATTGCTGGCTCCCATGGTGTGTGTGTGTGTGTGTGTGTGTGTGTGTGTGTGTGTGTGTGTGTGTAGCGTGAGTGTGTGTGTTGGGTGTGTGGTTGTGCTTGTGTGTGCTTGTGTGTGTGTGTGTGTGTGTGTGTGTGTGTGTGTGTGTGTGACGTGAGGAGGAGTTTATACATGACTGGGAAGTGAGCTAATCGTTTTGTCTTCAGGGCCTAATTTTAGAACCGTTTGTTGATTGGCTGTTCGTCTGAGGAAAAGCGCAAACACATCATGACTGGAGGAGAGGTTTCAAGGCCTCGAATGGTTACCTGGTTACTGCCATCCCCCTACCCACCTACCTGGCCCTATCTCGCTTGCTAGGAAACTCTAGGAGGGTTCTAGAAGTTTAGTCGGACACAGAACTATTGGAAGTCAATTTATACATTATTTACCTTAATTACAATATCTCATATGATCCATTGAATAAATACCTGAATAAAAACATCAACCATAATGTTCCTTCCTCAGTCTTCCGACGTTAACGTGTCTTTCTGTGGATACGGCTGACCTCTAGTGGTAGGAAGAGACAACACTCAAATTGACAAAAATTGAGGAGAGGTCCAGTTAATATTCACCATACAGCACTACTGGTATAAGTATAATAGTGCATAAACAAGGCTTCTAATTTTGAAAATGACCATAAAAATACCTTGCGAGTCACTTCAGACATGTTGAAATGCTCCATTTGTGAGACTCTTAACGCGAATGACGCGCATTTAGGTCAGCAAACTGCGGAAGAGAACAAATTGACTCCGAGTTTCCCCCCCCAAAAATATTTATTCATTTCGCACACTTACTGCATGACAGAAAGGATGGGAAGCAAAACTTGTCCATACATTATAGTCCACCAGTTCCAAATGGTGACAAGTTTGATTTTATAGCTCACTATTGTCCCCGACCCGATCACCCGCTATCTCTCCCTCTTTCTCTGATAACTATCAAACCCAGCTCTGGTCACAGTCAGTCAACCAGGGGGAAACAGGGGAAGAAGCTCGTATTTACTCGTTTGGCTACAGTCCCGAGCCACCTAAAGCTGCGACTCACCCTCTGAATGCGCTCTCAAAGTTGAACCTATTTGATGTATTACGTGTTTGCAGGTCACAGAATAAAACGGTATTTATGTAAATGTATGACTTTGATCCTGCAGTGTGCTTTGCTGTCATTAGGGGCTTCTCACCGGAACTCGAGCCTCTATGCAGGTGCCTGGCGAGAAATGCTCCATTTTTTTCTTGGTTGTCCCCACCAGAGCGCTTAGATTAGCAGAAGAAAAACGCTCTCCGTATTCCATGGAAAAGTTCCTCATAGTTTTATCCCCTAAAGTAAGCACCCCGTCCGTATGAGCAGTGGAGAATTCGATAGACATTTTAACAGACCCAACGCGGCAGCAGCAACACTGATCAGCGGACCGGCAGGTGCGTGTTTGAATAACCGCGCGGCCTTTAAAGCGGACTTCCCGGATGGAAACCCAATAGGCTTGCACTAGCTGAGTCAGGTGTGTTCATGGATTACGTGTACTACCTGAGTGCCTGCGCTGCTAGTGCATGTGAGATAATGAGTGATGACGTGTACTGAGGAGTGTGGATAAATAATGATACTGAAATGTGTGGATGAGTGATATGAACTGATGTGTGTGGATGATGATAATGTATACTGATGTGTGTGCATGTTTAAGCGCAGTGTTCGAGTGCCTAGCCTGAACTTGCTGCGCCTATTAACCTACTACAGCATTAGACAAGAGCTTAATATTTACATTGTGGTCCAGGCGGGACAAACCATCCGCTAAATCTAACATTGTACAGTTGACAGGGGCTTTCATTTGTCTATGGCTTTGATAAGTGTATTATGGGTATCTGCGTAAATACTGAATATGTGGTCTGTCCCCTAAATCTAACTATGACCCTGTTTCTCCATTATATAAATTGGCTCCTAAAATAAAGTGGTCAAATATTATTCCATAGAGATTTGTCATAAGATTTTAGACATTGATAGTGGTCATGAGGGACTGGTATCTGACCAGGGAAAGCAAGTTACACTTTAACAAGAAGAGAATGTCAGCAATGCCGCTAGGAATACTGACTATTAATATTTCCCTCCACGTTCTCAGTGCCTAAGGATCTGACATACATCAAGCTGCTTAGGGAGCAACAATGGGACGTGTTGAGAACCTGCCTATACTGAGACTTCATAAAGACTCTCTGTATAAACATTTTTCTAATGTATCCAGTAAGTAAGGATTATATTATTTCTAGTGACTTAAGTACTTCAAATATAGCAATAACATGGTACTAGGGAAGGTTTTAGGGAAGTATTCACCCAGGATATGAGTTAATCTCCACTACAGCTTCCAAAGTTGACAAAAATGTAGATAGGGGGAGCATTGGCCGCATCACACCTTAAAAGTATACCTATAAGGTTGTACTGATTTAAAACTAATTCAGTGTCTCCTCCTTTTAGTAAAATTTAGAAAAGGATATGCTAAAATCCATGCCTTCCTTCTGTGGAGTGAAATGAAACAAGTATTCAAAATGGAGAAGGAGCAGTCTTTCTTACTGCTGTACACTAGAGTTGTCTGACTGGATTTGAATCTGTGGAGATTTGTTTTGGACGCCTTGTTACATCACTACACACACACACATACAAAACTCACATGCAACACACATACAGATACAAGACAAACACACATATGCACTGTGTCATTGCCCTGGGTACAGAGTTATTTTAGGGTCTTTGGGAACAGTCACCCTGTCTTTTACTAGAGTAACATCACTGTGGGAGACACAATTCACATTAAATGAATCATTGCTAGGTCATTTCAAGAGTGGTCAATTATTCCTTGTAAACAATCAAACATTTATCTATTTTAATGAATTGATAATTACACTATCCAACTACATATATTAACACGTTTAAGAATAATGTGTATTACATGTCAAGAAAATATTATTAATTAACTTTTTCAAAATGGTGCCTAGTGAAACATCCCTAATACCTGCAACATTTTCAATTCCAAGATAGGGAAAAGTTGAAGCCAGTTTACTGGGACACTGTACATTTTAACACACATTTTCTAACAAATTGGCTATCACAAATCCTGAGTCATTATGGGCATTTCCAATAGGAATATGAATGTAAAATGAAAGAATGTATTTTCTTTAGAATGTGACAATGTGGACACATCATTGTGTTATAAACATAACATGGTCAATAATGTAACGTCATGATTGCACGATCATGGCACAATATTCCAACATCGCATTGCAGGCATGCTTAATCTCTCATTAGGTATGTTCAATAAGTAACACTCTACCACTGCAATATTACATTTACTTACATTTACAACAGGTTTGATGTGAGGGAATTGGAATTGTAAGCGTTAAATAAAACATGCTTCTCAGATGAGAATCCAGATTCCAGCTGCTATATTTTAAGTTCCAGAAATAAATTTCTACTCAGCATTTGGTCATGTGTATTGTACATCAAAGTGCCTGGTTTGTAGGGAAAGGTGAGCCTTGAATAAGGCTTGTGTTAGTGTCAGCCTTGGTGTCTGCACTCTACAATAAAGGACAAAGCAGGAGAATGTCACAGAGTATCTCTTGTGTCTAGTGACAAGGGACCCAGAAAGAAGGCTGAACTACTGAAGAGCTACATATTCTGAGAAACAGGTGGGCCAACTGGTGGGTTTACACACACTCATCACATTACACACACTCATCACATTACACTCATCACATTACACACACTCATCACATTACACACTCATCACATTACACTCATCACATTACACACACTCATCACATTACACACACTCATCACATTACACACATTCATCACATTACACACATTCATCACATTACACAAACTCATCACATTACACACACTCATCACATTACACACTCATCACATTACACACACTCATCACATTACACTCATCACATTACACACACTCATCACATTACACACACTCATCACATTACACACATTCATCACATTACACTCATCACATTACACAAACTCATCACATTACACACACTCATCACATTACACACTCATCACATTACACACACTCATCACATTACACACACTCATCACATTACACACACACATCACATTACACACACTCATCACATTACACACACTCATCACATTACACACATTCATCACATTACACTCATCACATTACACACACACATCACATTACACACACTCATCACATTACACACACTCATCACATTACAGTGTAATGATTACACACACTCATCACATTACACACACTCATCACATTACACACACTCATCACATTACACACACTCATTACCCTGGATGTTGCCAGATGTCCTTTTCATCCATGTTTTTCCTGAAGCCATTACCCATAACAAATAGCCCAGCACACCACTGCTGGGAATTGACAACACTTTAAAATTGAGTATCCCTTCACAATACAAAACACTTTAAAAAGCACCACACGTACACAGTCCATAATCACAAGGTTCTTGTTCTATTGATTGTTATGATCCATTTGTTGTCCACTTGTCACCCTCAAGGGGTGCTCACCTTGTATAGGACCTTTGCCAGTTATAGATGGCATGGATGTTGTGTGAGCAAACAGGAAGTTGTTTACAGGTGCTGACGCTGCGATGACGAAAGCCCCTCCCCCCACTCACCCCCCCCAGGCCCCTCCTCCTTGCCGCCTGCTGTTTGGCCCTCTCCTCTGCTGCGAAGAAGTCTGTGGTCGCTCTGAAAAACTCAAGAAGCGCTCTGTGGCTCCAGCTGGTCCCAGGGGTCCCAGTCCCACTACCCAGGCCACAGGCTCCCCTATCCTGCTGGGTGGAGAAGCCACAGTGGCCCCCTTGGCCAGTCAAGAGCAGGAAGAAGTGAGGGTTGCTCTCGAAAAGTTCCAAGGGTAAAGTGGACTGGGGGTCTCCCCTGATGGGATCATCCTGGGCACAGATACTCAGAACTGGGATGGCCACTTCGTCTACGTCCCTTAAAGGTTCGTTGTGCTCCCAGTACACCTCCCACACTGTGTCAGTGCTACTGGTGCTGCCACCTGTTGGTGTGGTGGATGATACTGCAGATGCTGGTGCAACTTTAGGACTAGACTGGCAGAAGAGAACCTCTTCAAGAACACGTAGAGAACAGCTGGAGAACAGGGTATCTGTGTGTATGGTCTCACCCAGTACTGTCCGGTACCTAGGTATGACATCATAAGAAGAAAAAATCAGTTACTGAAGAGTTACAAGGCTCTCGTATTCTTTGTTAGCATTGATTTGAAAAACCTGTTTCAGGTCACGATGGACCCAAAGATCAATACGATTACTGTGTACAGACCACCGGTAGCCATGGATACATTATTGTATTTTAATTGATTTGTGCCCTGAAAATGTCGTGCCCTGAAAACATTTGTTTCTTTTTTTCAATCACATTCTAAATGGACGTATTTTAACCCCAGGTTGCTCTATTTGTCGTCTCACAATATTTCTTCCAATTTCCCCTCACCTGCTGAGGCACATCTTCTGGTAAAGCACGACCGCCCACTGCAGGGGCCACCACAGCCCGCTCTCAAACCAGGCCTGGCACCTGAACACAGGAGACAGGCAGGCGGCAGCCGTCACGTAGCTCGATGAACCACACTCGCCCAAATAGGACAGCAGCAGGCCAGACCCGGTGCTCTCGCTGACCGCATACAGACGCCCGGCAGGCTGGCGATGGCGGATGTAGCGCACCGCCTCGCGGAGGTCGGCGGGGTCACCGAACTGCTGCAGCTTGAGGGTGGTTAGCGGAGTGCTGTTGTGGCTCCGGCGGTTGAAGACCACAGGAAGGTAGCCATGGGAAAGAGCTGCCTCACACAGCTACAGGGAGCAGGAGGGAACACAAAAGCAAAGGAACCAAGGAGTCACGTAAGGCCCAGTGGTGTATCATGCATAACAATAATATCAGGCTTCTCTACGGTCTGTTCCACTATACATTTGTTTGGAAGGAAATATGTTTGCCAGTTCTAGGGTGTACCCGGACTAAGGCTCCAGTCAACCGTGACCCCTAACAGGAATAAGCAGCACCGCTAATAAGCAGTAGATAATGAATGAATGAATGAATGAATGAATGAATGAATGAATGTTTGCCAGTCAGGTGCACTTGTGAAAGCAAGTGATACCCCTCTGAGTTGGCACAGTAAGGCATGCACATAGCCTGCCAATATATACTGTACACAGTACATACATACAATCTCTTTCCAAGGTCATCAAAAGAGTCTGATTACAGTGAATATCTTATCAGAAGCTATTTGTTGGCACTGAGGTAAACAGTGGCTGATTCTGTCCAAGCTCTTCTGATTTCTGCTATCCCAGGGAGGACGGTGTTTCAGCTCACAGCATTAAATATTTAGAGATGAGAGGGCTGCAGTTAAACTGACAGAAGCAGACTAGTGCTATACATTTACATTTAGTCATTTTGGCAGACGCTCTTATCCAGAGCGACTTAGAGCAAAGTACAGGGACATTCCCCCCCTGTGGCAAGTAGGGTGAAGTGCCTTGCCCAAGAACACAACTTGGACACAACTCTGGTAGTTTTCCTTGAGGTTGTGTCGAGGCTATGAGGAATTCTTTTCACTGGGAGGAGAGATGCAGAAGAACACGTTTACCATACACAAACACTGTGAACCCTGAGCCTGAATCTGGGCCTGGACATCAATACATCATAGATGCACATGCCTAATCACATTTACAGTATATTACGTTGTATTGTTATTGTGCATCTTCACGCATCATTTCTGAATGTTTCCTGTGTCCTTGCTTCTGCACTCAATAGTCTTTGTATTAGTTTTTTTTTTTTTAAACAGTCTGGTTCAATCCAGTTTTTAAACACACATGTAACTTTTAAAAGTTAAAGGTAATTTCTTCATGAATTACAGCCTTAGGTCTGAGGAAGGTCAGAGCAGATAAGAGCCTTACTACTGGCTACCAAGAAACATGCCAAACCATGGAAATGACAGCAGGGTTAAATAAACACAGCACCACTTGCATCACACAAGGACAGATAAGACCAGACCTCTGCACTAAACTACTATTCAAGTTTCCAGGCACTTTAATGGCCATTACTGTCCTTTGAACACTATCATCTAAGGGGGATGACATATTACTGCGTTCAAGACTGTGATATTACCTATTAGGATTATACATAGTACTGTGCAGTAGTTTTTAACAGTGTGTGTGTGTGTGTGTGTGTGTGTGTGTGTGTGTGTGTGTGTGTGTGTGTGTGTGTGTGTGTGTGTGTGTGTGTGTGAGAGAGTGTGTGAGAGAGTGTGTGAGAGAGTGTGTGTGTGAGAGTGGGGTAGGGAGTGAGGTAATAGGATTTACGGCAGAATATACTGGAGCTGGAGGTCAGTCACCTGTAAGTGCAATCCATTAGGATTGGCGACATTTTGTCTGACCTGTGTGTGTAATGTTCGGGTAAGAGCTCAGTCACACACCCACCTAAACCAGATCATTATCATCATCCTAGTTTACTTGGTAATGCATTATGTTAATGAATTACCAGATAATGCTGTACTGCCAGGCTGGATATAATCAATTTCAATTTACTGCACTAATTTTTCTTTTGACTTTATCTTAGCCCTAATGATTGTGTACGTGTACATGGAAAAATGATTGACATGTATGGATAAGATGATAGTATAGTGGAAAAACACTGCCAGACGCATATAGACATCATGTTGGTTCATATCAGTGAAGCAGTGCTTGACGCCAAAGGTTCCATAAAGACAAGGAGTTCTAACAGGGTTTTTAAAATTACAAACCAATGTGTCTAATGAAGGAAATCTGAATATAAGGTGGTGTAAATATCTTCATTCACAACATACGATGAGGCAAAATTTAGTGTTGCTTTAGAAGTCTGTCTTCTCCACCATTCATAATTTTTATGCTTGATGGAGCAAAGCTTCTAGACATATACCTTCTGGTATGCTTTAAATTTTGCACTGTGTGCACATCCATAATTACTGAGATTCTGACTAGGAGCAAGAGAAGGAGGAAGAGGAGGAGGAGGAGGAAGAGGAGCAGGCATGGTTCATGGAGTGGGAGTGCTTCCTGGCTGCTTCCTCACTTAGACAGGACATGAATGGAGTCTTTCTGCTCTCTCTCCATCTCTCCTTCACATAGGCAAAGGATAAAAAGACTCAGATACACACATACACACACACACACACACACACACACACACACACACACACACACACACACACACACACACACACACACTGGCACAGCTGGTGAGTAAAACTTCACAGTAACTGACTCTTAATAGTTGAACCACCTTACAGCACTAAGCACACAGAAGCACAGCAAACAAACACACAGATCACGCATGGATACACAGATGTGACCCAGAAACAACAGCAAGACAAATCTGACTTAAGTCATATCTGAACATCATTTATGTCTGAAAATGCATGATAAGTAGCCTGCTGTGTATCTGTCATCATTTCAGCAAAAGTCTTGTCAAGTCATATAAGTTGTTGACTATCTAGTCAGTATATCATCATTATAACTATTGCATTTTATTTACTACCAGGCAGGAAACTAAATGCATGAACAATAGTCTTCAAATCCCTGTTTTCACCTCACCATGTTGCAGAGGTTTCTCAAAACCCCTCCGTTTAAACATTAAAATAATGTCCAGACACCCTATAGTGATGAGGGGACAATCAAAGAGCACAGAGTCAAACATGTTTTCAATGTATTACCTTTAAAACATTGAGAGTGATCTTTCCAAAGGAATTGGGGATGATGAGCAGAATAGGACTGGTGGAATTGCTGGAAGTTCTCCTGCGTTTGTGGTAGGATGCCCCGGCCACAGACACTGCCCAGTCCAGGGACACCAGGCCATCATCGCTGAGCTGCAGGTGATCCCGGACGAAGTGGACGGGGCTGGCATAGGGCCAGCAGGCGCCATACAGGCTCTGGAGGAATGAATTTGCTTGCCAACTCCATCCTGTGCATGGAGTGAAATGGCTGAAAGTCCTGCAGTGTTTCAGGAGGTAGTTGGCGAGGGCAGAGGGCTTGCAGATGAGGGCGACTGGGAGGACCTTCTCACCTGCCCCAGGGGGGCCACTCTGAGGGGCACTCTGGGGGCCACTCTGGGCAAGTCTCTCCGGAACCTTGTCCTTGGTTTGCCGCCCTGACATCCCGAGCCCTCGGAGGAGAGCATCAGGTTGGTTCTCGGTACCAAAGTATTTCCAGCCTGGCCAAATAGTGGCAACCAGGATCACGATGCACAGAAACACCAGCCATTCCAGCATCTGCACGTCTGGACGGACTAGAAACTGTAAAGCGGACCTGCTAAGGCTTTATCCTCAAATATCGGAAACAATTCCTTTAAAAAAAAGAAAGTCTAACAGAAAGTCTCCTTACAAAAGGCAGCTGAAAACCATCTTCGGTTACAGTCCGCTCAAAACAGCTTGCGCGTAACCGTCTGGCTAATTTTCGGTGGGGAACGGGAACGCGCACCCTCTTTTCAAGTTTTGGGGACAAAAGGCTATATGGAGTATCTACTGCTCCAACATAACCCCCCATGTGATTTAGACATTCACATTTAAAGAAATGAACTGTGCTTGTCTTTCTTTTAAACCGGAGAGAAAAGGATTACTCTCACCCGTTACCTGGTAGATGAAACACTGTGTGAGAGAGAGAAACACCTTCAATGTCAGTCCACCATCAGTCCACCTCAATCCGGATCCTCAGGCTGTCCTGGTGCACGTCTTTGATCCTACAAACAATAAATTCGTCCACGTCGGTTTGTCTCTGATCCTGTGCTGGTCTGTCCGTGCTGAATCCAAACTGGCTGGAGGAACGTCAGATTGCGTTCTTCTATTCGTGTTCCAAAGCGCGAGACACGCGGGCACCTCCCATACCCCCCCCCCCCCCCCCAAAACACCTAAAAGAGTTCATGCGTTTTACCCGCGATGTCGTCTCCTCTCTTATCTTCTTACATCAACAATGTAATTTTGTTTCTTTTGGGAAATGCGATAGCTAGCTTTTCCCTCCCCTTCACGAGCGGTATACTGTACAGCTCAGACTACCAGGCAAATATACGTCTAACTGTACAACACTGATTCCAAAATATTCCATCATAGGTCTGTTCAAAAACCAGTGAAAGGACACAGCAGGTATAGTCATCCTGACCATATGAGGGTTACAACAATACCTTGCAGTATAAATGGATTTATAAGTGAATGGTTGTGTCCTAAATTGCAGGCAGTCTCTGATTAATGTCCTTTGAATATATGATTGCAAGTAAATTGCTGTGGGCCATAAAACAGGGTATGAGGAAGGAGGGTATAATAAAGCTGTCAGTCTGACACACAGAAGAAAACCAGCTACAGTTCAGTATTTGTGGTTTATTCTTTTAGTTGTTTCTATCCAATCCTGGGAAAAAAATACACAACTTATATGTTCATAAAAGCTTTATTTTAAAAAAACCCTTCAACAACAACCAATCAGAATGATTTAAATGAAGCTTTTATTTAAAATCCCTCTGACCACTTGGCACAATAACTGAGTAACAATGTGAATCAACATCCCAACAACTAAAACTACAAAACTTTGCAAACACAAAACATACATCACTGCCAATATTTTGGGCCACAACGGTACAACACATGGATACATTGTCCCTGTGCAAGAATACCTATTTGGATTCATCACATCCTTCATCAATGATCATCATGAAGGCAAAAATGACTTTTAAGATGCATGCATACAGTATGTAGCCTGTGTATTTTCCTGTGTAACTTGATGGTCTGAATAGGAGCTCACTATCAAGTACAATCAAGTAGAATCCAACTTTACAGTAGTGGGTGTGTGAGGGCCCAGTGGTGGATGAGTCACTGAAAACCAAGCCCAAATGGAAACAGACAAGAGGAGCAGAACATTGTGTTTGTCCCCTTCGCAGGAACCCTCCCCTTCCTGTGGGTAACTGAGAGGAAGATAAATGTCACAGTTCTAAATGCATTGATGATGAGAAGGGAATCATATTATTATTATTTTTTTTTTTTTTTTTTTACTGATTGGCTAGATCAATCAATCCTCGTCAATGTCATTGAATCAAACAGGATTCTTTAGGAGTGGGTTTGAAGAATGAACATGTTCAGCATCGACTCTTTTTGAAAGGAGAGCTGTGTGTTTGTGTGCTGCATAACAGTGTCTGTAACTCCCATAAGGACTCTGTAGCCTGTTGACGTTGATAGACCCTCCTCCACCTCGTCCCATCAAGTCACTCTGATGCTTCTCTAGTGCGCTCAAAGTGGTGTTTGTGTTAGATAATAACATCAGTACATGGCTTGAATCTAAAACAGTGCGTGTATACGTGTGTGTGTGTGTGTGTGTGTGTGTGTGTGTGTGTGTGTGGGTGTGTGTGTGTGTGCGTGTTCTTTTCCATACGTGTAGACCTTCAGTCCACTGACAGGATTGTGGCTATCATTCAGTGAGTATTATTAACGTTATTTAAACAGACTATGTCCTGCTGTTCATTATCTAGTGATGGATGTGTACTTTCACACATTCTTGATGAATATAGTTTAACAGTTTTTTAATCAATGTTTAGGAAGAAACTGAAACTTTGTTTATTTTATAGTCCCTTGGGGTACAAGTCATATTTCTCAATGTTTCTTTTTCTACATTTAATATAGAATCAAAGGTGATTTATTTGGCATATTCCTGTATATTATGAAGTGCAAGGGTGAGGTCATTAGTCAATCAAATAGAAATAAAAAATGGACCTATGGGACTCTGGGTCTCCACAGAAGCTCAAGAGGTCCTTGAGTTATTCTGGCCAGTGCCAACATAAACATCTCAATACATGCTTAAGGGAAAAGTACCAGAGGGACATGCCTTGTTGCAAAAAGTCATTTACAGTGTCATTACACTTTCGAAGCAACATGTTTAAAAGTGTTAAAAAATGAAACTCATCATAGTATCAAGGCATCTTTATTAGCCCCTGGTCTAGATCCCTCAGTCCTATCTCACTACTGTGGCTGTTATTTGTTATTCAGTTACTGAACAAATCAGTTTGGACTAAACCTGCGTACTGAATGTTTTGAACGCAGAGAGAGAAGCAACAGTACATCATGTTCTTTGCTCCCCACCGAAAGGTTTTAGTGTTAAAAAACGAACAGATCATTTATTTGTTCACCATGGGGTGCTTGGTTACAGAGATTACGGAATGGGATGCTGTTTATACATTAACCCTGTCCTGACTACCCCCCCCCCCCCAACAACATGCTGTATGTTTCAATAGATGCAGAAGATCATGAATTCCTAAACTGCAGCTCCCCTTAAAAACACACACGCATCAGCCAGTTTGTCAAACAATCAACTTTAAAAAAAATAGAATTCAATATGCAGAACATCCCACCTGTCACCCACACAGACACACACACACACACACACCTCATCCATTATTAAATAGTGTACCGGGATCAAGCTAAATGTGGAATCATTCCCAGGAGCGCTGAGTAAATAATATTAAATAAAAATGTGACTTAAAACTAAGACTGCAGAGGGCTAGTTTAATTCTAGAACATGGATCATTTTGCATTATGAGACTTTATCTCACAGCTGAAGCGCTGGTAGACCAGGAGATTTAGTTGAAACTAAAAACCAAAATACCAGAGTCACAGATAAGGTTCCCAGTAGACGTACCAGATCTGAATAATTGGTATTAATCCCCGAGATAAATAATGTAAATAAATAAATAAAGCGGAAGTAATAATGACAGCAGCAGAAGAGGTAAAACTGAGGCAGGTTTCATATCTCCTATGTACAGAAGCAATTTGTAGGCCCAGGATTAACAGAGGGTATCTCTTTCCCTCACTCGAAATCTCATTGCCTCCCTGATGGAAATGGAAACCAGCTGTGGAAGAGGGCTGCCATGATTGTCAGTTGGTTTCCAGCATGGTTCGGAGTACCCCCTGGCGTACCCCCACCCTCGCCCTGCATCTGGGATCTATCTAATGCTAACGTAATGCTGCCCGCATGAAGCCCCCCCCTCCTCCTTCAGCCCAGCCACACCCTTATCCTCAACCACCCACCAACATCTTGGTTCTGCGCCCAGCAGGATTAAAAGTGTGCGTGCACATGTGTGTTTGTGCTTGTGTTTGGAAGTGCATGAGCAGGACTGCATGTGCACCTATAATACATGGGTCCATTTTTACAGGTGTACAAACTGTTAAACAGTATGTTACACTGGCAGACTGGGCACATCAAATCAAACTGACCCCAATTCAAACACTTTCATGGTTTCTCTGCTTGACTCAGGTATTTATCAGCATGCATGTTTGCAGTTATGTGCATGCAAGTGTGTTGATAAGAGCATCCACTTAACCACAGAGCTTCAAAACAAATCAAATGCTACTAACTCAATGCTGCACTAAATCTAGGGCAGCATCGATTTAAATTCAAAAAATGGATTCTGGAGCAGGTTATGGGTGGGAGGCCACAGCAGTTTGTGCCTGTCTTGGTGGTGTGACGCTGGCTAGCAGCTTGGTGGAATGTATCAGTGCACACTTAACCACATCCGCACTGGCTTCTGTACGTCTTCTTTATACTTCCTGTTTAAAGAGTTAGGCCCTAACAGTTAAGAGGGGTGTGTGTGTGTTTGTGTGTGTGTGTGTGTGTGTGTGTGTGTGTGTGTGTGTGTGTGTGTGTGTGTGTGTGTGCGATTGGTGTAACGTCAAACTCCAATGAAATTCAAAACAAACAAACCACCATTCGTTTGAACTGATTTCACTGTACTTCCTCTTTGTCTTTTGCTGAGCATGTAGCACATGATCCGTCTTTACCTACCGAGCTAGTTACTGTAGCTCGGTAACAATGACCTGTGTCAACTATAGACACTGAGCTGTGTGTCTGTCCATCAGAATACACTCACTGTACTTCTGTATTCAACCTCATAGACGAGGCTGTACAGGAGAAAGGGCAGAATGCAATAAACTCTATTGCTGTGGTACATTGTATAAACATGTGTGAATGAGTCATAGTAATAATCTGACTATGTATCCTGTTTGAAGTGGATAAAGAGCAATATGGTCTGTAAAAGTAATAACAAACAAATGAACTTCAAGGGGCATCATTTTAGACATCCGTGGCACTTTCCTACTTATCCTATAAGCATCCGTATATAAATGTTTGCCATTACGCAATAAAAGGACTGACAACCCGGGATCCTTAACTCAGTCAGGAGAGTGAGATCGAATCTGAGGGCAAAATATCACTCCTGGGAGGGGAGGGATGAGA
Organism: Neosalanx taihuensis; assembly: GCA_030340665.1. Taxonomy (NCBI): domain Eukaryota; kingdom Metazoa; phylum Chordata; class Actinopteri; order Osmeriformes; family Salangidae; genus Neosalanx; species Neosalanx taihuensis. The sequence goes on along the minus strand of CM059297.1, from coordinate 2,115,554 downwards.
CATCAAAGCAGAGGAGGGTCAGAAGGAGAGAGAGATAAATAAAGGGCATGATGGTGGAAAAGAAAGATTGTTTGTAGGAAATTGATTGTGAAAGGTTAACGAGGGTGGGAAGAACATTTGAAATCATGATTAATGAGGGAAAGAAAAATAATATAGAAAGGAGGGTGGGGAGGGGGGGTGGGTGGTGGTAGTGCAGATGTTTGACCCCACTTTGCTCCTGGATATTCTGAATACAGATTAAAAAAGTCCCTATGAAGTAAATTAGATAGAGATTAAGGGATCTTGGCTGACGATAAAGCGGGTCTCCCAAGACAGAGATCTTCCTTCACATTCCCACACTTAATCCCACTGTTGAGATTTCCTGATTACACTGCACTCCTTTAAAGTCAACTGATATATCCTTTTGATATCAGGAACTGCTTAAAATGACAGTTCATCACCATGTCATAACATTTAAATGAAAGATGTCATGAAATTTCAACTATAATACAGCATAATTGAAATATTTTTTAATGGTTACTGCTTGGGAGTTTTGTCGTGACAAACACAATGTATTTACTGGCTGGTGTAAGTCACCTAGTGAAACCAGGGTCGTAGGAAGTCTCACCAAGTCCTGGTCACTATAGCAACCTGCGCTAAAATGTCATGGGCACAAGCATAATAGTCCACATTTGTCAACAACTTTTCAAAAGCAAGGCAATGGCAAGTCACCGCAGAGCATCTGGACAACAGCACTGCCAGGGGGAGGGGAGGGGGGGGGGCATGGCCTAGCTGGTACAATTGCTGGCTCCCACCCCAAAGTCGGATTTTGTTCCAACAAAATGTTAACTGTACTGGTATTAGTTTATGCACATCAGATATTAATTGTGAAATACGAAACCAAAGTAAATCACCATTTACAAGAGCAACCAGAAGGTTTAACAACTGCTCACTGTGGTCCTTGTTCCCACAATGCTCTCTGTTTATTAGCAAGCTCACATGCTAGCACACGTCAAAGGCTGACAGTCAATTACAGAGCCGTCTACTTTCTTTCTTTCAACAGAGATTTATAGAGCTATGTTGTGGGTGTGTTGTGAATCAGCTATATCTGGCCCATGGCCTTTCTATTAGGTAGGATGCTTCAGTGGAGTGAGTAATTGTGTTTAGAGTCTGTGTGAAACAGTGTATTAGCAGGCCAGTTCAAAATTCCAGGAGTCACATACAAACACACAAGAACAGGAAGACCCTGACCTCCTTATCTCCGTTCATACACCTTAGTTGGGTGACATCACATATTGTCTGGCCTCTTAGGCAGGGCATTCTAAGCCTGTGCAGTCCACCCAATCATAAAACATCCTGAATCCTCTTTAGTTGTTTTATAAAACAGATCAATATGGAATATGTATCTATATTCCTCCCATCGTTGCTTCTGCATTCTGAACAGCAGCAGCTCTTGAAGGACACCAAGTCTGACAAAAACAGCCCAGCCTCACCCAGCCTCACTCAGCCTCACCCAGCCTCACTCAGCCTTACCCAGCCTCACTCAGCCTCATCCAGCCTTGCCCAGCCTTACCCAGCCTCACTCAGCCTCACTCAGCCTCATCCAGCCTTATCCAGCCTCACTCAGCCTCACCCAGCCTCACCCAGCCTCGCCTAGTCTCACAGTGATGACAAATCGTCATGAGTTTTCATTCAGCGTCTCAAAATAAAACGTAAAGCAACATGAGTGAATGACAGGAAGGAAGCTGTTGCACTGGAGGGATGGATGTTCATCAAGAGGGCCTTCTACTTCTGTGAGAATAGTCTGACGCACATTCAGCAGATAACATCTTCACATACAGTGCAGCACAATGAAAGAGAATGGATCGGGTTCATTTTAGTTTCTTCATTCCAAAGATCCTTTTGACCTGAACTCTTTCTATGAGAAGACTTGCGAGGGTGTAAAGCACTTTACTGAAGGACTGCTGACATTGTCATATGATGTATTTTGCAACAATAGTATTCCTATAACAAAGGAGTAACTAGTCTTACTATGAATGTTTTTTTTTATAATAAAATTGTCATAAAATGTGGCTTATTCACTCCTTATTTGCATGTCTAACCTAGTCATTAAACAAACATCACATTTCTAGGTTAACTCCAACACAAGCATCCTTATCCTGTCATAAATTATGAGCAAAGTAAACAAGTTGGTGTCTAAGTTACTACAGTTTCACTTTAGTTTACATTCCAAAGCTCAACATTACCTCTAGTGGAAAAATCTCAACAGGCAATTAAAGTTGTCTTAAACAGACTCATCCTAGTGAGATTGACCTTTATGTGTGCCTGGCATCCAGGAATAGGCAGTAACATAATGAAGAAACTGACAAACTCACTGTACCAGCACTCAAATCTGCATCTAATAAACACCAGTGCATGACTTCAGGATACACATAACTGAAGAAAAAATCATTCAATTCAGAATTGCATTTGTTCAGGGGACTTTGCCATTGGTCAAACTCTTTATTTCCCTGTTGTCTGTCGATCTGAACATGGAGGCTTTCACTGCCGTGGAGGATTCATGGGTGGTTCACTCTGACCCTTATTAGGCAACGTGCCTTTGTAAACAACAGTTCTAGCAACGTTTACTGATGAGTTCACATATACAGCGCTCCTGTCTTTCAATAAATTCTGATCGTTCTGTTTACATTTAGTGATTTAACCGACGCTCTTATCCATGTTTGTATTATCTGGCACCAGATTGTTGAACAACATTAATACACATGTATAAATCCAAGAATTTAGGTTTGTTTCACTGCTGCAGTAATGGTGACCCCACCAGAAGATTGTCTATTCACACATGCTCAAACACTTCTAACAGCATCTTAGTTTAACCGACTTCAAAACAGCAACGTGGAAAAAACCCTCCGACCCTTCAGAAACCTTTCTAGGAAAGCGCTCATGGCTTCCAACAGGAAACTTAATCTCAACTATTGCCTGACCTTTATGCTGGAGCCCTACCACCCACACCCCCTCTCCATACATGTAAACATACACATGGAAACCCCCTGTCCTTTGACCAAGAGAAGAGGGGCTATATAAAGACATTCAAGAGAAACTGAACTGTATACATTATTGCACCTCACTCCTGGCACTGATACTGGCTTTAGTTCACCCCACCACCTCAAGTGATCAAACCCTCCCCTCCCCACCTCATGGCCCCTGTCTCATGCCACCTCCCCCCCGCACCTCCCCCACTCTGTACTCCCCCCTCCTTGCCCCCCTACTCCCAATCCATGGTATGCTCCTCCCAGCACATGTTTGCGTACATGTGAAAATGACGGCAGACGTCTACTGCTTATCCCTGATGTCACAGACCAACTTTGCTGGTAGGTGTGAGGTTGGGATGGCCAGGGGCGCTACAGGCAGGGTAACAACTGGGGATCTCACCTGTAGCTCCGCCTTCACACTAACATCTGCAGTCTGATGCAAGAGTGCACAGAGCAGGTGTTTCAAAGGGAACACAGGGTTTGAGGTTTTTAGGACAGAACATTGATATGAATTGGTGTGGTGTGTGTGTGTGTGTGTGTGTGTGTACCAGCCAACATCATTTTTGAGAGATTACATAAAGATGAGGTACTCGTGTTGGTGGCAGAGCAGATGGGACCTGGGACAAAGCAAGACATGATAGGAACACTGAGAAGCCACAGTGGGAGATGCATGGATGTGAAAAGGAAAAAGGAATGGAATAAATACTGTACCGGTATATGAAATATAACAATTTAGAGGGACTGAAATCCTAGAGATAAGAACATGGAGGAGTTATTGTTACAAATATCAGGCCCCTAAATGTTCAAGTCTTTAGTCCTGTGAAGCCAGTCCAGGCTATGAAACATGATACTGTGCAGACAGGCTTAAAGTGTCACATTTTTGTCACAAGGTTTAATGAAATCATTCAATCATTGAATCATTCAAAATAACCCCTCCCTAGACTTCACTCACCCTGTCCAAATGCCAACATAAATGAATATATACAACACAGTTTGTCAGCCAGTACAGATGCCTCCTATTCTTTTGGTTGTCTGCATGTCTGATATACTGTAACTCACAGGAACCAGAGATAATCTTGACAGTGTTTATAAAAACAAGCTGCACTGTGATAAGATAACCATGTCCAACATTTGGCCTCGTTTTGTATTTTATTTTATGGTTTTACTGTTGCAATTGTGTAAGGTAAAATTCTGGATAAAAATGAACATGATTGTTAATCTGAGCCCAGTGATTTTGTACTGGGCAGGGGTGACAAGCTACAATAGATTACCTGAATCCAACAATAGAGGGAGGATTTAATCGAAAAACCACAACAACAGAAAAGATTGAAGGGAAAGTGACATAAAGATTTTTTGACAAATTAGAGAAAAACGATGGATGAGGGTAAAGGGCTGGGGGGGGGGGGGGGGGGGTGGGGCTCAGATTTATGGCCGTCTCCATTCACCACACCGTGACTCGTCTGGGCTTTTACCACAGTTCAGTGCTATAATGTCTAAGACAGAGACTGTAGGCTGGATAACCAGGCTTCTCAGAACCAGCAACTACCCAGAGCCTCCAGATTCTCAGTGAATCAGTCAAATTGAACTAAAGAGCAGAGCTATAGGATTGTGTGTTTCGGGGGCATATTAAATATTAAGTGGCACAAATTGTTTGAATAATAAAACAGAACACACTCCTTTCACAACATCCATACACGTGTTATTGTATAATACTTAGAAAGCACATTTCCACAGAAGGAGTACTAATGATTATACACTGCATCAATTAGGTGAAAATGACGTGACCTAATTGAAAGAACCAAAGTTAATTTTGAAGCCATATTGTTTGATTAACTGTTAATTTCCCAACTCAGAAACACCTGGAGCTGGATCAAGCCTAATGATCTGTGCTGTACAGCTGTGCTTCCATAGGACCATGGTGTTGTGTCAGATGGCAGATTACTGGCAGCCAGATATCCCAGACACTTTGCTATTGACAACAACTCTTCTATTAGCTCCATAAGGAGATGAGCCAGCCAGTCAGCCACAAATCCTGCTTGTCATGCATGACAGAATATGCAAGTCTACCCACTGTGATCCAAAATAATCACAAAAAGATGCCCACCTCTGTAGTGTTCCTTTCAGTCTCTTACCTATCAGACATGCATGCTGTATATAAAACATATTTATCACCCCCTAACCTTCAAGGGCACACGCAAAATAAACCATAGTTACACTTCCACACATTACAAAAACAACACAAAGGCAACACTCTAGGGTTTCTCAAATATACACAGTGGTGTTCTCTTTATCTACTGTTCGTTGACACATAAAATATACAAACACGCACACAAATAAACACAACACGCATACATACACACCACACACACGCCACACACACGTGCACTCCCCATGCATCCTGCCTTTGTGTTTGTTTAGCCCCTCAGACGGAGCAGCATCAGCAGGCTCAGCGTGCGTAGAAGGTCCATCCCTGCGTCAGAGCAGCAGCCACCAGACCAGCATGCCCTGTGATCATGCAGCATGACTGCTGCCTCTTACTGAATAACACAACTGATCTGAGGTCGCAACCTCTGTGGTACTGAGGCATGGAAAAAAACAACATGGGACAGCCAGCCAAAGACATGCTTGCTGTGTCAACAATAAAAAGGTCTCATTTCGTTTTTTTTCTTTCAAAAAGCTCTTACTCTTGCTTTTTTTTGAGGGGGTGGGGGTGGGGGACGTGACGTACACGATGATCCACATACATCTCATTAGTTTAAACATCTTTCCGTTGAAGATATTTTCTTAAGATGTTTTTTTTCATGTTTTTTTTTCTCTCCAGGTAATTCAAATTTCTGATATGGATCACAAAGTCCTAAGCTTATTATAATGCCAATGTAGCACTGTAAAAGCCTTGATTAGCTATGGGGATTGGTCCAGAAGTCCTATCTGTAGTCCCTTAAACATTGGATAAGCGGATCCTCATTAGAAAGATGAATAGACACTCAGAGGGATGTTCTCCATGGATTGAGTGGGAGGACGGTTTGCATCTTACAGCAGTTAGCTCACTACAGAAACATGTTCTGTTCGGCAAACATTTAGATTAAAGAAAATATGTATTATGTAAGCCCACCTAACCCCTAACTACAGGACTGTAATGATGAGCTTGATACGTTTCCACCAACATTGTAGTTGTCAGTTTTGTTTGTACAACATGACATCTACTGTATGTACTACAAGTGCAGTGCAGCGCAGTATCACAAACAATCAGAAGAATATTCACTTATCTGTAGTTTTCAGTCCAACAACCAGTTAATAAGCCAACTGAGAGGTAAGTATGGATTCATTTCAGTTCCAGTTCAGGGCTTTGCCTTGGACAATGTGATTAGGGCAACAGGGACATGAAAGGAACAGTGAAGTGTATAAAAGCTACAGTATTAGTAGCTCATGATTTAAGTGTTCGGCTGGTGAAAAATGATAAAAGACAAATAAAGTAGTGTTCCTTGCAAAACAAATATCTTGTTACTTGAATAACTCACTTTCTGTATTCAGGCAGGAAACCATCCAACAACAAACGAATAAATTACACCTCAAAGCAAACATTATTTGAGTGATCTGAGAGCATTTCCCTGGTATTTTTAACTGCTGAGCTTCTCAAATGATTTCATAAAAATTCATCAGAAAGGGCAGAAAGAGGCTGAAACATACAAGCAAATGGAGAACAGGACCTGAAAAGCACTTAAAGAAGGTGAAAGGTCAAAAACACAGCTAGATAAGAGACATTAAGAGACAGCAGAGACGTATTGAGACCAGTTGAACTCACATACTACAAGGATCTGTTAGAATCTGCACATGAGTCAAGAGTCTCAGCAGGTGTTTGTGAAACGAGGGAGATTAAGGCTGAACTGGCGAAGAAGCACTTTACTCCAGCTGGAGCAGCAGCAGCGGGGCTTTTAAGGGCCTGAATGAGTGTCGGTTCAGGGCTGGAGTAACTTCATTAGTGTCTGAGAGAGCAGATGGGAGGAGAGTATGGGTACATAGGGGGAACTGAATGATCCTATTTACAGCAGGACAGAACAAACACTCTCGCCAGATATCCTCCCCCTATACTAGGTTATAGTCCAGTTAAGAGCACACTGATTGGTCAACCTGCCTTACAGTTGAATGCATTGCTAAACAGTTCATATGTGTGTGTCAGGGGGAAAGAGGGGAGGCTGAGATGGCTTCACATTCATTCATATGGCTGATCTTTTTGTGTGAAAGCTAAGGGGCTTTGTATTATGGGATGTGTGCATGTGCATTGTTCCATTTCTTGAAAAAATACAAAATAAATCTATATTACATGCCACACACTTCCAACTGCTCACTCAATCAGTTGGAAGATCTTTACAAAACCATTGATCTGCAAATGTAGCTGGGGTCCATCTGAAGAATAATCACACCTCTGGATTGTTTGGCAGGATACTTTGGTAAAATAATTGCATCTCAAATTTTCCAGAGACTTTAATAAGTCAGAGTTGATGCAACCACACCCCTTGTGAAACGTTTACTACACCAGCAGTTGTTCAGAAGCTCCTTTCCCAGTTCATAACTGAATGCAAACTTTATTTTACTGTGTCTGGTAGCGGCTCAATGTAAACTGTACCAAGGTTTAGATCTGAATGAGCTATAATGTTCCTCAGTATCCACAGCACAGTTGGAGTTGTATAATGCTGTGACACTGCAGTTAAAAGAACACTACAAAGGCCATTCTGTTCTTGCTAAGGCAGATCATGTCAAAATGAACTCCCAACAAAACTGTAAAACGCTTGTTACTAACGGCGATGCTTTCTAAAACACACGTCTGCCATTACTCCCCTCCATCTGTATAGAGAACCATTGGAGGGAACCAAGGATTAAGTCTCAGTTTTGGCTGTTTCAGTGGCCAGATGTGTGCGTTCAGAACACTTACAGTGAGTTATAGGTGATAATGAGGACACAAACCAGATGTTCTTCCAACAACAAAGTCTCCCTTACACAACCTAACACCTCCATCCACTGTATGCTCCAGACTCAGATTTAGTGAGCTATGGAATCATTCAGATACAGACTAAATCCAACTCTGCTCAATGGTTTACAAGATTTAGAAGACATGATTTGGTGGGTAATATGGGGAGTTTTCAAAGCTGCAGGATAATAGAATCAAGGATGCAGTCTAGAGATAAATCTGCCCGGAGGAGAAATCTAAGGAAATCAGTGTTCAGTTGACTAGTCTCATGTAAGGGTCATGTTGGCTGACACAGCCAAATCAGATGTCTAGCGCCATCTACAGGTTATAACCTGACACTGCTAAATCTGTCATGTTTAGATGTCCAGCCCCATCTAGGGGATTACAAAATTAACGTGTGTTTTGTATGTTTTGAAACATAAAAGAGAACAATTGTTAACTTTATCTTATATTTCCACTGTCAGAAGCAACGAATCAGACCCCATCTTGACCCATGATTATTAGCATACAAGCACACAGGACAACACATAAAAGATGTAAAACCACGGTATGTAAAAAAAACTTGACACATTCACCGAAATTTTAACTACAAATAGAGAAGTATTAAAAATATAAAAATATTTCATGCTTTTGAAACATCAGAGTTGTGCCACTGATACTTGATAGGAGAAAGGTTTATAATTTCCTTGTTTTGTGTGCTCAAACTTGACCGGAGTTCTCCAGTGTAGTACTTCCATCCCAGGAAAACCGCAACCACAGACCACCCAACACATCAGTATCCACCTTCAAGTGAAAGTATCTAACTCAGCGTCTGATCTAGGACTCTCCACTTTGGGACCTATAAACAGCATTACTAGCAAGGATTTACGTACCGAATAGAGATATTTAGTCTAACTTGGCTCTTTTGTTGCTGTTGTCTGAATCAGCCATTTGTAACTGACCCTTCCTCCAATCACAAATCTCCTCATAAGGGCATATTCTACACTTCCAGCCATCCTCAATGTCCACCCCTTGTGGCTCCCTCTCCCCTCTCCAGTAGGCCAAGTAACCCCTGAGCTCAGTTTTCAGTTGGGTTTCCTCAAACTCTACCTTCCTGGTCCCAATGTGGCCTCCAGTGCTCTGGTGACGATATTCAACATTTAGCTTGTTGACTTCTTGTATGTTGCTGGAGGCTAGGACAGCCAGGAGTACATCCAGGAGCTGCTCCAGCGTGGCTACAGGGTAGCCCATGTTCTTGGCCTCCTGCTGGACTCTGTCACCCAGGGCTTGATGGAGCTTCAGCCATCGAGCCTGGAGGTACAAGATGATGCTGCCCCTATCTAACTGACCACTAACCATTGAGTCAAATAGCAGCTTATACAACCCAACCTGTAATAAAGAACAAGAAAAAAAAATACAAATTACAACTAAACAAATAAATGGTTATTTATAAATGTGATATCTGACTGAGGCTTATTCTGTCACATATGAGATACCTGGAAGAAATGACCGTTGGCCTGCGAGGGGCTGGGAAAACTGTTGTGTCCGCGTGTCTTCAGGTCACTTAATACCAGCTCACCAGAGTCGCCACGCTGCAGGTCATCAATGATGCCTGAAATAAACAACCCATCCAACACTCCAAAGACTGGGAACTCTCGAACATGCTGTCCTGGGAAACATAGAGAAACAAACACTTCAAATACGCTTTTCATTCCATTATTATTTCAACATAGGAGTCTTTATTAGAAGCATACCTGCATGAATTGCTTTGACTTTCTGCAGCATGTTGAGGTAAAGCAGAGCTTCTTTATCTTCTCTGCTGACGGCTGGCACCTTCACAACATGAGGGTGTACTTCCCGTTCTGATTACAATAGGGCACAGGGTTATCATGTGAACTCATACACCTATAACAAAACCATCATGTCTGTGGCAATGATGAAGAAACAACATATATTTTCAGTTTTAAAAAAATGAATCTATTGCTTTTTAAATAAAATATTGTCAATACTATCTGGGCTAAAACAAATTTTATTCTAAAATAGAAAAATGATATGTGTTTTTCATGTACACATGCTTACCCCTAGATTGATGAATTCTAACCCCAGTTGTCACTTCTTTTGCCTGCATCTCTTTCCGTCTCAGCCGAGGCTTCAAGAGACCATAGATCATGTGCATCTCACACCAGGAATGGGAACACAACTGTGTCACGGTGAAGTGAGATTTGTTGAATCTATCCATTGGTCTAACGTTAGGTATGGATACATCTTGACTCTGTCTTGCTTTAACCTTCGAAAAGAAGTCACCTCTGAAAGAGACAGAAACACAAAGAAATACAATCAAGAGAAATAAGCATCACCTAAATGTATGGAATCGTAAACTGGCATCTCCATGGAGATGAAGGTGTCAGATTGTGCAGATGGGTTGACTTACCTGACTTTGGGGATCTCATGCTTGTGGTTGAAGTAGCTCTCTGCCTTGGCCTCACCCTTGACACTAGATCGCTCACATGGAGCTAAAAGTGGTCATAAACATACTTTTCTACCTTACACTTAAACCACTTATTGGTTGATTAAGGCACCAGAATGAAAGCGACTTTGCACTGTAGATTATGATAAGTATAACATGGATAATGGATGCATATGGTCTGTACTCTGGGGTCAAGTAATCTATCTAATCTACACAAGCACACACACACAAAATGGGCTTTGACACTTTACCAAAACATGTAATTCTGGTCTTTGAAAACAGTTTGCATATTTCAAATCTATATCATTTTAGTCTACTATTACACTAGTCACACTCACTGCATTCCTGTAAGGAATGGCTGTAGTACCAGACACAGAAACCGTTCAGAACCCCAGGAGAGAAGGCATCTGAACCTCGACACTCACCCCATCACCCCCGTTAAGCTGAGCCTTCACACACACAGTAATGTACCCAACACAGTAACATTTGATTTAATAAATTTTAACTCACCGAGGTGCTCTGACTGTAAGTTGAGTAACTCGGCATCACTTACGTCTCCCCAGTCGTCTAGATGATTCTCCGGCAGTTTGTTTTCATTTAGACTCATTGTGAAAAATAAAACGTACCTTTTGTGGACAAACTGTTACCCAACGCAATTGGGTACCAGTACCAAGTTCACTAATGATGAACTGAACATCACAGTAACAAGATGCCCGGACACACAGACATTTAACTCCTTGTGTCTATGTCCGGACATGTTCTTCTCCAGTTACACCCCTTTGTTGACGTCAGAAACATTTGATCTAACTTTTACCATCAGATGGCGTCATTGTGCCATAATAAACCCATGACAGGTAAAAAAAAAAAAAAAAAAAGGTAATTCTCTTTTGAAACTAAATTCTTGTTATGAGAAATGATCCATGTGAGTATTTGCCAATATTTTGCATAAAGATGGAAAAAATGTTTCCTCAACCTGGAAAGCAATGGTGACACTCCTCAGCATCGCCTATAGGTGTCAGTCTTGTCGCATGAATTTGTCAGACAAAATTCCTTGTGAATAAACTGAACTTCATCTTCAAGATTTTGTCAGGAGAGCATTGTCAGGAGAGCATCGTCAGGAGAGCATCGTCATTCGTCAAGATTAAACTGAACGATAAGCCCTATGGTTGAAATATGAAAATTCAAACATGGTGTAGGCTGTCATTTTGAGGATACTTTGACCCCCTGTCACTCTGTAGAGGGCACACATGATCGATCAATAATCAAATGTCAGTACAACTATTCCAATAACCTTTTTACCTGGTCCAATTGTTTTCCATTGTTTTTCATCTGATTATTATTATTATTATTATTGAAAAAATATTGCTTGGCACTGAATTCATTTTGAAATCATGTGACAACACATATATTTTATTTAAAATGTTTAAAAACATACATCCTTTAAATCCAGGCAGATCCTTTAACTTCAGTGGGGCAAACCGGTGTCAAAAACACTGTTCCATCTTTAAAGTACATTGTCATGCCTACGACAATGCTAGGACAAGGAGAGTGGATACCCTTGAATCACTACAAATATTGAGGCGATACATGAAATTCTGACATCTCAGACTGCTTGGCCAAACAGGAGAATATAATTTACTAACTGAGTAGTGTTTGATGTTAGTAAAAAGCCAGTCATTTTCAGCAGATATTAACCCTTCAAATAACCATCTGAGCAATTAGGATCCATTATGGCTTCAGTTCCATTGCAAACTTAATTGAACTTCCCACTCTACCAGAAAACAGATAAAAAGTAAACTAGCTGAAATTTCCGCTCAACTTTACATGATCTACAATCTTCTTCTAAACTGAGAACAATATGTACAGTGGAGTGTTAGGATTACATGAATATTGATATATTTCTATCCATGATTAGAGAATTCACTGAGCCAATTTTGTGCAAACATTCCAACCCACATACCCTGTGACCTGAAAGCCATGTTGTGGCCCAACAGTGTCCAGTAACTTTACAACAACCTTGGCTTCTACAAGTCCAAAGTCACTTTCATTAAAAACTACAAATCCTGCATTGAAAATCAACTGTTATATTACAGTCTTGAATTGGAAAATTGTGTTTTCATCAGCCCCAACTGCAGGTTTTCAACCTCAAACAACTATGTAAAAGACAACACTCTCCAAACAGCCTCTTAATTCTTGATAAAAATGTTTTTTTTGTTGACGTCATCCATTTAGGTCGTAGTCCCAAGTTCAATGTCTCGTTTAAAAACCAATCGCTCACACTAGTCCATAGCAACAAATAAAGTAGCCCTCCAACAGGTTGTTACCCAGCTTCCTTCTCCTCTCACTGGGGTAACCTGCTGCGATCAACAGCCTCTAGCTCCACACTGGAGAGGAAGCGCTTGGCTAGCCGGCGGCTGTCGAAGCTGAGCTCGGTGGTGTAGACGGCACGGGCGTGTTTGGGGTAGACGATGGTGGTGCTCTGGAAGCGCTGGGCTCGTTGGCGAGGCTGGAAGTCTAGCTGGGTCTTGTAGTGTCTCCAGGTGCTGTGGGGCAGGGTGACCACCGTCTGGCTGCAGTGTTCCAGACCCAGGCCTCGCGGCTGGAGGGCTACATCATGGATGAAGTGGCGCTCTGAGTCGTAGCGCACAGATGAGGTGTATCTGGTGGATGTCAAAGATCAGGGCCTTTACTCTCCAGAGCACATTCTGAATTTGGTTGCAGAGTACAGACCTTTTTCATAAACATGTTGTGAAACCCTTCTACATACCCCAGTGTGCATAACATATACTATGTTACTCCAAAACATCAAAAAGTCTGAGTCTAAATGTTTTGGTAGAATATGTAAGTAGCCTACACCGATTTGCTGACTGCCTATTCAACCTACAAATACAGACCCCTTCGGCAATGGCAAATTCAAGCAGTAATTCTGAAGAACATTTACCGTATTTCCTTGGGTGGTAGTGGATCCAGTTCTATTCCTTCTCCATAAGATAAGGGGTGCAGCTGGGGAACAGATCCTAAAACTGGACCCTGAGAAGCGAAGTCATCCGACCATCAACACACATAAGGAGAAAGGATTTGGTGGAAGGTGGTAACGTTACTGACCCAATTTAGTATTGACGTGACCCAGTTTCCCAAGCCCAAGATAACCAACCAGAGATGCTTAAAAACAATTATATTATATTTCTCATTAATATGACATGACTCCGTGGTGTCAATTTAGAAATTGCAAAGGCAACTTGGAAAACTGCGAAGAAACTTTGGTAGGTTTGATCGACATGAAGCCCATATCCATTTTTTTCTAACAAGTTAGTCAATAATACGAACTTTTAAATGCAGTTGTTAAGAGTTATATACGTACCAACCCTGTCCCCTTGCCCTCGTCTTCAGAAACAGGACTTATGGCTCCTTTCTCCCCGCACAGGGACAGGAGCCAGACACCGGGACCGGGGCTCGGAGGGAGGCCGGAGTCCGGGCTGTCAAGTGTCCGCTCAGCTTTGCAGCTCATATCCAGTGGATCGTCGTCACACACATTCGGCAAATTTAGTCTGCCCACCATTTCTTTCAGTCCAACAAACAGACACCTTTCAGGTCGGTCTGCTTAATAACATGAACTATAACAACGATCAATTATAAACCAGGTACCAAGCGTGTCGAAGGGTGAGAGTTGCTGCTGTTAAGACTCAATAGATCTAACTAGCCTGCGGATATTATAGGAACACTACAAAACTACAAATCACTGACGGCAATTACATGCATCAACCTCCGTTGCTTGGCAACACAGTTTACGACTGTCGGTAATCCAGTGTTTCCAAACTAAAGAAGAATTTTTCCGGCTTTTGTATCGCACGTGCAGCCACGTGCACCCCCGTCCAAATTAGTTAAGTGATATTTTCCTTCTTCCGTCATAACAATGAGAAATACATGTTGACCGCGTTAGATTCTGAGTTATATGAGTGTGCATTCATTTGTCCTGCCTGCAAGTCTTCAAATGTATCTTCTATCAAAAGGGTTCATGGGTTTTCAAGTTAATACAGGAATGGAAACGCCTTTTAAAGTGGTCTCTGGCTGCTGATTGGAGAGGAAAGATTGGAGGCGACAAAACAAAACATGGGAACTCCTTTACTCCCTCCCCCTGGCAAACACTGGCCCATCAACCCTGATTAAGTTGTAATAATGCTGAATGTTTGATTTCTGCTTATGATACAAGCTCCAGTTGTTTGCACAGTTGCCTAGTACAAAATGGTAAAACAAGACAAAAGTGATACAAGGCAAAGTTTTGCTCCAGTAGTAGCCAGACAACTTGTATTACTCTGAAAATACACATTATTGATCATCAACAGAAGCCAGGAATGTAGGACCTACATCAAGAACAGTGTGGCAATTATATATTAATCCATTTATCAATCACTTTGTTTTCAGGGGGACAGAGGTCCACATTAAGAAACATCTTTCACAATCAAAACCATTCAAACCCCAACCTCTACACTATGATGCTCGACTTTAATTTAAAAGAAAATAAATCAATGTAATTATCTGGCAGGACAAAAACAAGATAAAGTTGGACTGAGCAGAATGGAGAAATAAAATAACTCACTAGATTGCCCGCAGAGGCTAACACCTTTTCAACTTTAACAATCCAGTTAAAATGTTAGTTTGAGGCTGACTGGACGATGTTCCATTCAATGTCAATTCAAAAGAGCTAATTGTAACCAGCCATTGATAATCAAAGTCAGAAATCATTCACCACCTTCAAGTTTTCAATGTAAATTTTCGCTATATCATCTGACATGACAAAACACATAGGGCTCAGTGTCTGTGAGGTACTTCATGGAAAGGTCAGATAAATGAAAACACTTCACATCATGCATACACATGCACAAACACAACTCTCCTGGCCAAGGGCTGCTTCTTTTCTTTTTGAAGGCGGCATGGACTGGTTTTAATTTCCCAAACAACCTTGGGAGAGTTTAAAAGCCCAAAAGCAACTGCCTGTGATTGAAGAGACAGGAAATCTCAAGATCTTCCAAGTTCCAGAACTGCATGGTTAATCACTAAACCTGGAGACCAGGCAGCAATGCATGATGGGACACTATTGTAACACCAAAAACTCAATTAATGTCTCTACCCAAACTGAAGCGTTAGACATTTGAAATAGACCCACCCTAGAAAATGCCCCAATTACTTCATAGAGCAAACTAATAGCAATTTATGAATTTACACAGACAATATGCTTGAACATTCAAACATTTCAGCTTCTGTTTTCAGTCTGGTATGGATAGTTGCCAGAGTGGAAGCATGTTGCCTCAAGCAGTTTGGCGTTATAAGTAGCTCCTGATTTAGTCTTAAGTGCAAACACATTTTCAGCTTTGTATAGTGTATTATATACTGTATGTACCATTTAACAACAGCACACAGCTTAGGTATTAGTGTTGTTAAAGGAGAACAAAAAACACAAAAAGCCAGAAGTACTTATGTGCCAACAGCATATTACAGCATGAGGAAGTCTTCATAATGTGACGTTGACTTGTTGTTCAACAGTTCAAATTAATGCAAATAAAAAAGAGTACATATTAGCCTCTCTGCTTTACCCACAATGTTCCATAATCACTAAACAGGGCAGGAGCCTATGTTGTGAGAAACTGTGTGTAGGTTGAATGCATGTGTGTGTGTGTTTCACAGTCTCTTCTTAATGAGCTTCTCCAGCTTGCGGATGCGGGAGGACTCCTGCTCAGGGGTGGGGGCGCTGAAGGAGAGAGAGGGACCCCCTTCAGCTCCAGACGGAGGGGTTGGCAGCCTCTGTCTGAAAAGCTCCAGCATGCTGTTCTGCTCGCTGCGTTTCAGACCCTGCAAGACACACAGTGAGAGGAAGACAATGGGACATGCAGTACAGAACTGCCTCACCACAAAACATTCATCTACCATCGTCTGTCCAATATTCATCTGGCCTTGTCCTCCTCTTTAATATTAAGCGTTAGAGAAATCATGTCATGAACAGGAGGAGAGGTAGGTGAAAACTCTTAACAAACAAGAACAAACAAGATGCAACAACATCATTTCACAGCACCATCAAAAAGCCACTGGTCCAGCAAGACACCATGCTGGATGAACAACTGACAGACAGTCTCTCCTGGGAACAGAACCGTAAAAGACGGGGGAACTGAACCCACCTTCATGTCCAGAATTTTCTGGAAGGTCTCAGGGTTTCCGTCAGCCAACAGTTTGATGTAGTTATCCACAAACACCACTGGAGGTTCATGTGGCGCCATTACCACCTGATAAGATGAGACAGGGAGGAGGGGGGGGGGGGGGGGGGGGGGGGGGATGGAACGACACAACATCAATCTGACTGATACATTCACACATCTTCATAATGTAGTTTAATATGAGCTTTCATATGAGCGGCCATCACGGGACAAGCGATAAGATCTGTAAGTGATTCCACATGGGACCCGACAGCAAACTGAGATTGGGTGGGGGGGGGGGGGGGGGGGGGGGTTGGGGCGGAGTACATAAGACAGTGTGCAAGTGGTTGAAGCTGAAAACAATGAGCCTACAAGGCTGTGCTATATTTAGGGCCGCCCCCTCCCTTCTCATCGGTTTTACAGACCAATTACTCCATGCATGAGAGGACGTGAATTAGCCTCTCTAATGGTCACGGTAATTATCTTCTGAGGTATAATGATAGAGTTTCGACAAAAAGGGGTATTAGTAGAGACAAGAAAAAGGTGAACTTTAAGGGCATGAGCCAGGTCTGTGGACCAGACTACCTTTTTTCCATTCTTAGGGGTAGCGAGATAAAAAAAAACGTGGATCAGATAGTGCTGAGTGTTCTTAGCTGTTACAGACGAACACATGGTTGACAGACACTGATGGAGGTGGGAAAGAAAGGTACTTAGAATCGCACACCCTTCCCTTTCCTTCCTCCTTCCATCCACTCCCCAAACAATTTCACCCTAGCCTAACACCAACATCCACCAGCCAAGCCCAGCTCCTGTTCCAAAAGTTCCTCTGGAGGAAAGAGAACGGAGAGGCAGAGTGGGAGACAGCTGTGGGGACTGTGTGTTAGAGACGAAGATAGAGATCGAGTGGACTAGAGAGGCGTAGAGCGGGAGAGTGAGAGGGACATTCAAAGCTGTGGATTGTCTGGAATTCTCTGGCTTCCTTCCCCTGTGGACTGAGTGATTTACTAAGCAACTGTCCTGGAGTGAGGCCAAAGGAAGCCTGGAAGGACCTTGTTGTAGTTAGCTTTCCCCGTAAAAAAAAGAGAGAGAGAGAGAGAGAAGAAAGGGGGGAGGAAAGAAGAGGAAAAAACATTCAGGCTGAAAGGAGATGGTGGTTGTGTGTGGAGGAGGGGGGTAGCCTTTCCACTCCCACCCCTGAAAAGAGCCTTGGTGGTAGGGAGAGGGCTGGGGTGGGGTGGGGTGGGCTGCAAGTGTGGAAAACAGCCACGTCTCACGGGCCTCGCGCTGGCCAAGGCTGCTTCAGAGAGACAGAAACAAATCTACATAGATTCTGGGACAAGAGCTACACTGTATGATCCGACTAAAGAATCTGGGTGATGTGGAGAAATTCCTCCAGATATCTGGAGGGATCATGATCTAGTCCCAGAACTTCAAAGCAACTCAAGTTCAGATTCTTAATCCTACCAACTCTCTTTAAAAACCTGTAAGACCAGACTGTATTTGAAACCTCACAATCATTCTGCAAGCTGTATCAAAGTTCACTCACACATTGCACCTGTGAATATGGTTCAGCATGCTACTGTTGAGGCTGTGGGAATCAGGGATAAGACTGAAGAGAGAAATCATGCCATTCATTTGTACGGGATTCTGTTTTAGAGCCTGTATGACAATGTGGGATCAATTACTTGTATGTGTGTGTGTGTGTGTGTGTGTGTGTGGGGGGGGGGGGGGGGACGGGACAGAAATGTTGGACAGATTAGGGCAAGCCTCTCTGCTCTTGTACAGATTTTCTAACTTCAAGGCTGGGATTTAAGGCCACAGTGAGTGGACCAGGGGGAATGTGTGTAAACACATTCAAGGCATTCCCCCCAACCCCCACCCCCCCCCCCTCCCCAAGGACTAAAGGCTTTGTGGTCCACATGGAGCCATCCATACACGTCCAGGGTGTTGGCAGGCAGGAGGTGATGACAGAGAGAGTCGGTTGAACAATGACTGAAGCGCTTCCAAAGCTGATGTGGTGTAAGCATGTGATGGAGGAGGATGTTGCACAAGGTTGTGTGGTGTAAGACATTTCGTGATAACTGTCAGCCCCTTTTTGGAAACGTCACAAGTGAACACACTTTTTAGCTTCTTGTATTTACACTAACAGGAAGAGTGTCAAGCTTTAAATACAGGTCCGAGCGGTATGTCATTTTCACAGGGACCGTACAGAGAGGCTTGACTCCTGATGACCAGACTGCAGGATGTTGTGTATTTACAGTCCAGACTGACCGTTAGGCAGATCAAGGATACATTCCTGTCCAAGGGGAACAGGAACGACTCCCCCAACAGAACAGCAGAGACCAGATAGGAGATAACATGGGAGGGGTTTAAAAGGTATTCTTTAAAGCAAGAGGGTCCAAACAAAACATGCTTGTTACCCTGACTCTAGCTCAGTCAAAAGCTAGCTGTGTGTGTTTGGAGTTTGGAGTTTGGAGTGTATGTGTGTTGTGTAGTGTGGGGTGTCTGTGTGTGTTGTGTAGTGTGGGGTGTCTGTGTGTGTTGTGTAGTGTGGGGTGTCTGTCTGTGTGTGTTGTGTAGTGTGGGGTGTCTGTGTGTGTTGTGTAGTGTAGGGTGTTTGTGTGTGTGTGTGTGTTGTGTAGTGTGGGGTGTCTGTGTGTGTTGTGTAGTGTGGGGTGTCTGTGTGTGTTGTGTAGTGTGGGGTGTCTGTCTGTGTGTTGTGTAGTGTGGGGTGTCTGTCTGTGTGTGTGTGTGTGTGTGTGTGTTGTGTAGTGTGGAGTGTATGTGTGTGTTGTGTAGTGTGGGGTGTATGTGTCTGTGTGTGTTGTGTAGTGTGGGGTGTCTGTCTGTGTGTTGTGTAGTGTGGGGTGTCTGTCTGTGTGTGTGTGTGTGTGTGTTGTGTAGTGTGGAGTGTATGTGTGTGTGTGTGTGTTGTGTAGTGTGGGGTGTCTGTGTGTGTTGTGTAGTGTGGGGTGTCTGTGTGTGTTGTGTAGTGTGGGGTGTCTGTCTGTGTGTTGTGTAGTGTGGGGTGTCTGTCTGTGTGTGTGTGTGTGTGTGTGTGTGTGTGTTGTGTAGTGTGGAGTGTATGTGTGTGTTGTGTAGTGTGGGGTGTATGTGTCTGTGTGTGTTGTGTAGTGTGGGGTGTCTGTCTGTGTGTTGTGTAGTGTGGGGTGTCTGTCTGTGTGTGTGTGTGTGTGTTGTGTAGTGTGGAGTGTATGTGTGTGTGTGTGTGTTGTGTATTGTGGGGTGTATGTGTCTGTGTGTGTTGTGTAGTGTGGGGTGTCTGTCTGTGTGTTGTGTAGTGTGGGGTGTCTGTCTGTGTGTGTGTTGTGTAGTGTGGGGTGTCTGTCTGTGTGTGTGTGTTGTGTAGTGTGTAGTGTATGTGTGTGTGTGTGTGTGTGTTGTGTAGTGTGGTGTGGTGTGTGTGTTAATCCTTCCTATGTCTCCCTTGTTAAATGTGAGTGAGCCCAGCTTGGCTCATATTCCCAAAGCTAACATGAGGTGGGCCAGTTTATAGGAACACGCTCATTAAAATGTTTTCCTGAGCTAAAGCTGAAGACATCATTAAAACATTATTCAAGCTAAGCAGACCAAAATTACATTCAAATTGATAATCACTCAAGTCAGACACATTTTAGAGAATGTCTGTGGTCAAACTACTTAAGTTAAGATATTGTTTGTTAGTGAGGTACAAAATCAGTGGAAAGTGAAAGTACTTATGATGATAGATGTAATTTTATTATTATCCTATTATTATACTAATATTATAATACTACTAATGATGATATTATACTAATATTACACTATTATAATATGATAACAGTTCAACTAATTCCATTTCAGCCAGTTTAATGGTTCATGTTACTGACTTTATAGTTATGACCAACATGTGTGAACATTAGGGTAGGATGCTGGTGTTGGATTTGTTTTTAGGTTAATGGATGTAGTAAAAGATAAAACAAGTGGTGTATAAAGGACAAGCTTGCGTCAAATTAAGGAGCTACGGTTAGGGTTAGGATACCTGTCTAAGCATTCTCTGGATGTTTGATATCTATGTGAGTGCTGAAGACAGACAGCTCCAGGCTGGTGCGTGGAGGTTGTCAGCAGGTTGTGTCAGCGCTGCGGCTCTAACCTTTAGGATCATCTCGGCCCGGGTCATGCCCTTCACCACGATCTTGGTGTAGCTGGCAGGGGCTTTGCGGAGCACCTGGGAACCGATGGAGGGCAGGTCCAACAGAACCGTCTTCAGAGAGTGGGTGTCCAACAAGAGCTGCAGGAAATCCAAGGAAAAGGACAATAATGCACTTGAATTAATCAAATATGTCATCACTACTCCACACACACATATATATATATATATATATATATATATATATATATAAGACAAAACTAGATCAATTAATAATACTACACATAGAGACATATACATATAGAGATGTTTTTGCACCAAGACATTCTATCTGCATCCAGTCACATCAAATGAAAATAAAGACTGTTGACATACCTGCTCAGCTCCCACCATGCTTATAGGCTTACATCTAAACAGGTGGTTGATGAATTTGGGGATGAATGAACTAAAAAAAACAGACAACACGTGTGCTTACTGACTGTTTTTCAGACGTACCAGTACCATAAAACAGCCCTCCCACCCAAGGTGTGTTCACTCACTTGGTGAACTTGATGCAGAACTGGGTGAAGTATTTGCGCGTGGAGGCCAGGTTGTCCCTGACGATGGGCACGTTCTGCTTGATGTGCATGATGACCGAGGTCACATAGGGGCTCTGGTCTCCCACGTGCTCCACGCTCTGCCACGGCATCTGGGGGGGGTGGGGGGGGGGGGGAGAGGAAGACGAAGGAATGAAAATGAAGGAAGAGGTGAGGTTGAAAGGTGATGGAAAGAGGTTGTTGGTAAAATAATATGAGGTAAAGAAGACAGATAAGTTTTTCAGGTGATGAGCAGTGGATGCAGAATCTGCCTGGTCTGAAGTGAACCATCCTCTAAGGTAGCGGTGTCAAGCTTGTGCCCTCGAGGGCCGAGAAGGTGTAAAGAGTTTGTCAGTGAGTCAGCTGACACTGCCTGTCTGGAGCAGGAGCTTCCTGTCTGGAGCAGGAGCTTCCTGTCTGAAACGGGAGCTTCCTGTCTGGAGCGGGAGCTTCCTGTCTGGAGCGGGAGCTTCCTGTCTGGAAGGGGAGCTTCCTGTCTGGAGCGGGAGCTTCCTGTCTGGGTCTCACCTTGCTCATGGCAGTGAGAGCAGGATCACATGCAGCGTCCAGATCCTGAACCAGCAGCTGGATGCTGTTAGAGATCACACTGGAAGACCAGAGGACACCACAGGATGTAGAGATTCAAGTACACTTAGTCGGACAGGTTATGTGTGTGTGTGTGTGTGTGTGTACGTGTGTGTGTACATACGTGCTGAAGGTGTCCATCTCTCCAGTCAGGTTGATCCTCTCCACCAGGGTCTTATCCACCTTCTCCTTCAGCTTTTCCTCCAACTTACAAACACACACGCACGTTAACTTTACAATTCCATCTTTAGTTACAAGGAAGCATGTTTATGTACGTTAATCAGCTTTTCTTTCCAAAACCCAGATCTATTGGTAAATCTATTCCAGTAGTGAAGTGTAGCAACCAAATGACTGCCAAACCATGTGACAAAACAGGAAATAACACAGCTTATGTTAAGAGCTTTGGCTCCAGATCAACCGTTTGAGCAACTCTGTATTTATAAGAATATACGGGGTTGATATAAAGACATATGTATTGTGCATGTTTCAGGGTGTGTGCGTGGATCTGTGTGTGTGTGTGTACCTGTTGCGTGGTTGCCAGGCAGTACTCTGCAGTGCTGAGGATGCTGCAGATGAGACACAGCTCTTCCACTGTGAACTTGGCAGCTTCTGAACCCTCCTTCTCCTTCAGCAGGCTGCTGATGGTCAGACCACCACTGCTACTGTTGGTCCTGTGGTGACATGATGGGGGAGAGCCACCAGTTAGAAACCCAAGCAGCTTCAACACAGTTATGACGACAGGCGGAAAACAACAACATGGAGAATTATCTGAGATATTGTCGAGAAGCAACCACAGAGCAACGGGGGGGGGGGGGGGGGGGGGCAAACCTGGCCCCAAAACAACAATGCCCCTGTCTATTTAATAAGTCACACACTTGGGAAAACCGCCAACATCTAAACCCAGAAGGGGCCCTTGAAACCCCCCTGAATAAAGACAGATATCACGCCTGTCTGTGTGTGTGTGTTTGTGTGTGTGTGTGTGTGTGTGTGTGTGTGTGTGCCACAGCGACGAGGCTTTTAATGTGGCCGGGGAGTGAAAAGGCTGCCTTGGTTCCTAGTGTATGAGGCAGCACCGCAGCATAAACAGCTCCAGAAGCACATGACATGCTGAGCCCATAGATCAAACACTGGGACAACTGATCACAGTCACTATCTAACTG
>CM059297.1:1450000-1465000 GCA_030340665.1 Neosalanx taihuensis | reverse complement strand
AGACTAGCGTGGTGCTTCTTAGGGGATGTTTTGTATGGCTCAAGCAAGTCCCTTCTTTCCTCTATTCTGGACGGTTTTCATTTTTCTACATCCATCTTTCCCTCCATCCATCCATCCATCAATCCATCCATCATCCACTAATGTTTGTAAACTACGGTTGTCTTTGTTTTAAGGTCAAAATAATTTTCTTCTTATCAGTCTGTGTGTGTGTGTGTGTGTGTGTGTGTGTACGTGGCGAGGGCACATGGTTCCCTCTTCCTCATGCACCACCCCTCTCATGTCAGCCTGGCTCTCGTCTCTCCATGTTTGCACATCCTTCTTGTCAAACTTAAAAAAGATCCATATTTCTGAACACCCTTCCTCCTTCTATCTCTCCGTCCAAATTCTTTCTCTTCGTCACTCTCTTTCTCTATGACTTTTCTCAGCCTCTCTCTCACCTTCACCGCCACCCCTCCATCTCCCCCACCTCCCCCCCGTCTCTGTCTGCCCCCCCCCCCCCCTCCACCCCCCCCTTCACCATCCGCTCTGCAGGCTGCATCTGAGCCAACACCAGTGGTTCTGCTGTGCCAGACCCTGGTGATGATGATGATGAGGGAAAGACGTCTCCCTGTTCAGCTGTGTGTGTGTGTGTGTGTGTGTGTGTGTGTGTGTGTGTGTGTGTGTGTGTGTGTGTGTGTGTGTGTGTGTGTGTGTGTGCGCATCCATGAAAGCGTGCACACGTGTGTTCGCATGGATCTGCACACACAGAACGTTCCTCACGGGAGTCAGAATCAATTCTATTGGCTGTCCGTACGGTCAGTCTGTCTGTCTGCTTACCTGCAGGCCTGTCTGTGGTGTGTCCTGTCTGTCTGTCCACCTGTCTGTCCACCTGCCTGCCTGCCTGCCTGCCTGCCTGTCTACCTGTCTGTCTGGTCACCTATCTGCCTGTCTGTCTGCCTGTCTGTTTGTCTGTCTGCCTGTCTGTCTGTCTGTCCACCTGCCTGCCTGTCTGCCTGCCTGTCTGTCTTTTGTGTCCATGAGTATGTGTGTCTTCCTGCCTGTGGACATGATCGTGTGTTGTCCCTCACAGACTCAGACGCTGATGAGAAGCAGCGGACAGAGAGGAAGACAAAGAGGCAGAGAAGGAGGAAGAGGAGGACGAGGAGAGGGAAGAGGATGCGTCCCACCCAGGGTGTCTGTAATCCTCAATATCCTCACGCTCTTGCTTAATAGGGGGGATTCAGATCTACGAAGCAACAGTGAGATTTAGCTTTGATTAGATGAAGGGCCTTTTGATTCGCTCGCCAGTGGACATCGTTGCACAAACGCTGTCTCCAGGAAATTAAGAAATTAAATCTTACCGGTATTTAAAGGAAGAGACAGAATGGAGACAGAAGGAGAGAAGGTTCCCGTGGAAGTTTCTAGAAAGATGGAAAGGAGACAGACGGTTGTGTTGGTGCCTCACGCTGTCCCTGAGACCCTAACTTGTGACGCTGTCATGTCCACGGGTTGGGCTCTCGGGAGCAGAGAGGGGCGCTCGGTCCCCTCTACATTTACTGTTACCTCCATTAGCAGACGCTCTATTATCCAGAGCGACTTACAGCAAGTACAGGGACATTCCCCTCTGAGGAAAGTAGAGTGAAGTGCCTTGCCCAAGGACACAACGTCATGTTGACACAGCCAGGGTTCAAACCGGGTGCCTTCTGATTACTAGCTTGACTCCCTAACCCGCTCAGCCACATGACTCACTCCCAATCTTAGACACTGCACAGGAGCAGAAGGTTAGAGAGGAGAGAGGGGATGAGGGGAAGGAGGGAGGGGGGGGAAAGGACGCGGTGTCAGAGGGTTTAGAAGATGGCCGGACACTGGGTCATGTGACATTACAGAGGGAAAATATTTGGTCAGAGCTAGCAACTTGGGTTGTTGCCACGCTAGTGTCATAGTTGATCACTCTTATCTCTGCTATGCTAGTGTTCATGTTAGCCTAGCCTGGGGTAGGCCATGCTAGGTTCATTGTTAGCCACTCTAGGCTATGCTAAGCTAATGTCATAGTTTATCACCATGGGCTATGCTATGCTAGTGTCTGTGTTAGTTTGTCTGATGTCTGTGGTATGCTATTCAAGGGTTCATATTAGCCACCCTGGGCTCCACTAATGCTCACGAGAGCTGAACACAGGCCATCTTGTTTTTGCCACCTCTAAATAGTACCACGCCTTTACTGAACCTGTGTTCCCCAGCTTGGGTTCTTCCCTGTCTGGGTCTCCTGAACACATCCTGCCCTCTAACTGGAGAGAAACAGAGAGAGGGGGAACATGGTGAGAGGGGGAACATGGTGGCTCAGTACACGTGAGTTAGTCCTCATCAAGCCTTTAACCTGTTCTGTTGTCCAGTTCCCGTTTATCAACAGAACAGGATGTTGTGGTTCCGTCCTCTCAGCTCTGCTGTTGGTTTAGACCCTGTGGCCCCTGGATGTCCCCGGGCCCCTCAGGGTGATGCAGCTGTCTGCCCAGGGAGGGGGGCAGGATAGCTTACACACTCACATGAGGACAGAGGAGTTAGCGTGGAGGCTGGTTCCTGCTGGAGGTGGACTGAGGGCTGAGCTTGATACGCAGACCTGTGGATATTTCAGCAAAGAAAAACTCTGGAACATTCTGAAACATTGTAGCCTCTCTTAGGCTCTTACCTGTGTAATGATTTACTAATCTGTACTGTATTGTGTAAATAATTTAATTACAACAATTAAAAAATTGTTGCAGAACAATAACCCATCTCACTCATGTTGGTCAGGTAATGTTTCTGTAATTATAAAGACAAAAAGGTGTTAAGTTATTACAATTATTACAATAATAATGATCATCCTCATTATTAAGTATACGCATTAATGTACGATTCATGAGAGAATGTCTTAATGATAAACTTCTATCATGTTGACCCAGTGTGTCAGTGTACTGGGGATTGGGTGTGTGTGTGCGGTGCTGTCTCTGCTTCAGGGAAGACAGTGTGTTTAGATATCCATCATTCCCAGGGTATGATGTTGATGTAAAGCCTAGAAATACTACTGATCTGTAGTCAAATGTATCTTCCCTTTCCAAATGCGCTGACAGTATGTACATATATAATCAAATACATTTTCAGTTTGACTTTTACTTGCACCGATCATGACTTTTACAAACAAATAAAACCAAATTGATGTGTATTATGGTGTGGTTTGGTGTTCCAAGTCAGGGCTGTAATATAGACCAGTAGTTAAAGAGGACTGCTTTATCATTGTCTCTCTGTCAGACAGAACCCCAGTGTTCAACATTCCGGAATGTTCTCGGGGTTCTGGAGTGGATCTGTGGCTTGGTACAGCACATGTTATACTTGTGCACACAAACACACATCCACTCCCTCACACACAAACCATTGTACTGTACAGTGTCCACCTCAGCTACAGCAGGTCAGGTCAGGGTGTCTTTTTAACAAACGTAGAGGATGAATGTGTTCTACTTAGCGACTCTATAACATGGTGGATGGTGTGTAGATTGGCTGTGTCTTAATCCGTCTGTGAGAAAATGTAAGTGACAGCCTTCTCCTCTTCACCCCACCACTTCCATCCTCTTCCTCTCCCCTCTCCCCTCTCCCCTCTTCCCTACAGCGGACACCTTGATATCAATTTGAGGTCAAACATTAATCAAGACTCGATCAAGATGCCGTAACATCATTTAAAATTCAGTTTGTACGGCCATTTATAACAGTGGCAGGTGGCTGAAAGTAGGAAATTAATCCCACACAGAAATTGGTTCATGTCAATAGGTTTGATGTCCAAAAGACATCAATTCAACTTGTTTGACATCAACTTGATTAGCATATTTGACCAGTTATATATGTTCTTTTCACGTCAGTGTTTGATGTAAATTGAATGTATTTTCACCATCAGTTCTGTTTCCAGGCCTTTCTGTCCTCAGCTGGCTTCTGGCCCACTCTCTGCTGGTCTGAGATCTGCTCTGTACTGGTGGAGGGAAAAGAGAGGGATGCAGAGAGAGGAGTAGAAAGAAAAGCTTTAGAATGACTAAATCCAGACTTGGCCTCTTATACTTGATGGTGTTTTAAACACACACACACACACACACACACACAACACACACACACACACACACACACACACACACACACACACACACACACACACGTACGCACAAGTCCTGGCAATCCAACACAGAAACTAATACAACCCCACATTGAAAATAGCCACAGTAGAAGCCAGTGTGTGTGCCAGCCTGTCTGACCCAGATGAGCAGTCGTATCTCTCAAACTGGACAGACGCCTCTTAAACACCTTTCAACAAGCTCTGCAGGGCAGTGCAGCACTGTGTGTCTGTGACTGCTGAGGTTACATGTATAGGTGCTGTGTACATGTGTTGAGTGTGTGTGTGTGTGTGTGTGTGTGTACATGTGTTGAGTCTGTGTGTGTGTGTGCATGTGTTGAGTCTGTGTGTGTGTGTGTGCATGTGTTGAGTGTACGTGTGTGTGTGTGTGCATGTGTTGAGTGTGTGTGTGTGCATGTGTTGAGTGTGTGTGTGTGCATGTGTTGTGTGTTGAGTGTGTGTGTGTGCATGTGTTGAGTGTGTGTGTTTGCAGTGAAAGGATACAGAGACCGGGGGGGGTGGGGGGTGGGGTATTTTCCATTTAGTGAGAGGAGACAGAGATATCTATTTCACATTGGAATGGCAGCTTACTGCAGGGTAATCACTGGCACCTTGGCGACAACAGAGTCCAAGCAGGCTGCCATGGAGACAGTGGCAGTGGGCGGGGTCATTACTGGGCCAACCGCCTCTGCTGTAGAATGATGAGCCAGAATAGGCTGTTCAGCAGCATGGAGAGTGGCTTAAGACCGTGTAGTGTGCACACAGTAGACCCCCCCCCTCCTCCTCTCTCTCATCTCTCTTCGCTCGCTCCCTCTCTCCCTGAGAAATGACAGTCCAGGATAGTAGTCTGGTGTTGCCATGGAGACCAGAAAGCAGTTATTTTTTCAGGAACCTTTCCTCTCTCCTCCCCTCTCTCGTCTCCTCTCTTGCCCTCTCCTTCACATTGTTACTGGTTGGTTCTGTCAGTGTACCCTGACAGGGTTCTCCTCCTGCTCCTCCTCCTTCTCCTGCACCAAAGCCCTGGGATTAGGAGCTGTGGCAGAGGAGCACGTATGGGAGATTTAAGCTCATTAGAGTCGGAGCCGTGCTGGGGAGTTTCTGGGAATGTACAGAAGACATCAAAAGATGTCTTAATCTGTCAGCAGACAGGCCAGCTACACCATCTTTATACAGCTGACTGACAGCATGCCACTGCACGCTCATCTCTTCTCCTCTCTGCTCCTCTCTGCTCCTCTCTCCTCCTCCTCTCTGCTCCTCTCTCCTCCTCTCTGCTCCTCTCTGCTCCTCTCTGCTCCTCTCTCCTCCTCTCTGCTCCTCTCTCCTCCTCTCTGCTCTTCTCTCCTCTCTGTTCTCAATTTCTCTCTCCTTGTGTGAGTTTGTGTGTATTTTGTTATGTATATATGTGTGTGTGTTTGTGTGTGTGTGTGTGTGTGTGTGTGTGTGTGTGTGTGTGTAGGGTAATACATAAGCCATGCTCTCATACCAGCAGTAAGGAGGAAATTGCAAAAACTATCATCCAAGTTCAAGATCACTCATCCCTCCCTTTCTCCCTCCCTCCCTTTCTCCCTCCCTCCCTTTCTCCCTCCCTCCCTTTCTCTCCCTCCCTCCCTTTCTCCTCCCTCTTTCCTCCCTTCCTTCCTCCCTCCCTCCCTCCCTCCCTCCGTGTGTGTACACTCCTGCCTGTATGAAGGATGTGTGCATAGTCTGAGTTCATTATAGATTATTCCATGTGATGATTGTACGACAACATAAACATTTCCTCGGATGCAGATAAAGGAGTTACTGTGTCACCTCTCGAGATGCCCCCAACCACAGCTGCCTCTCACTCTGATATGGCTGCAACTGTACTTGTGTCACATTCTAACATTCTTCACATTAGACTGAGCACAGCCAGAATCGACAGAGAGAGAGAGAGAGAGAGAGAGAGAGAGAGAGAGAGAGAGAGAGAGAGAGAGAGAGAGTAGAGAGAGAGAGAGAGAGGAGGAGAGAGAGAGAGAGAGAGAGAGAGAGAGAGGAGAGAGAGAGAGGAGAGAGGAGAGAGAGAGAGAGAGAGAGAGAGAGAGAGAGAGGAGAGAGAGAGAGAGAGAGAGAGAGAGAGAGTGCAGTGTGTGTGGGACATTGCTGAGTGCAGTGAGCTGATGGCATCTGAAGCCAATTAGCATTGGGAGAGTAAATTCCGGAACTGGCTGACCAATATAAACACTCTACAGGAACTAGAGTGGACGGCAGGAGGGGATTGGGTGTGGGGGGGGGGGGGGGGGGGGGGGGGTAGGGCAGGGAGAGGAGAGGGCAGGACAGGTGTGGGGGGGGCAGGTGAAGATGGAATCAAGAGGAGGAGGAGGAGGACTGGGGGAGGAAGAGTGCAGGGTGAGGGCAGGTGGATGCAGGGGACCAGCATCTTGTGCCTCCAGGATCATCCCAGCTGAGCTGCTCACAGCACAAAGAGCCCACATTCCTCCTGCTAATCCTCCATCACATCATGTTAGCATCGCACCACAAACCACGGAGGAAGGAAAGAACCCTCAACCTGGGCTGCCTCCCAGAAGCCAGAGAAGACCACTGGTGCTGGAACCCTTTTTCTACCTGTGTATGTGTGCATGCTGGTGTGTGTGTGGGTGTGTTGTGAGTATGCTATGCTAGTTGAGGGAACAGCCTCATTATCACCTCAGTGTTATCTTTCTCTGTTTTCATTCAGAAGGCAGGTTGCACGCCTGTGGTAAAGAGAGAGAAACAGAGAGAAACAGAAAGAGGGCGAGAGCCAGGGAATCATCCTCCCATCCCCTCGTGTCTGTCTGCATGTCCAGTAACAGCATCCTCTGTGAGAGAGACAAGCAGCAGAATGGTCTGCTCTGTTCCCCCTATCTGTCCTCTCATCTCCACCTCACTGCTACCTGCTCCACAAGCCCCGGGGGAGACAGGCGGAGGGAGGGGGGGACAGGGGAGAGAGGGAGAGAGAGAAGAGGAGGAAGGAAGGAAGAGGAGAGAGAGAAGGCATACAGGGGGAGGGAGAGGGACAGAGAGAGGAAGTGGAGAGACAGAGCGGGAGAGAGAGGAGACACAGGGAGAGGGAGAGGAGAGATGGGAGAGGGGCGACAGGGAGAGGAGAGACAGGGAGAGGGAGAGATACGGAGAGAGGGGAGGAGAGAGGACAAAGCAGGGAGTGGAGGAAGAGAACACAGTATCTGTTGTGTATTAGAGGAGGCTTTGGTCCAAACAGAGACTGCTCTGTAAGATTATCTCCACCCCTTCTACCCCACCCTCCTCCACCCCTCCTCCACCCCTCCTACCCCTGAGTCTGAGTGCTCCCATTGTCCTCTCTGAGCTAGTGCACATGAAGAACCACACTACTACACCTGGAGGAGAGGAGAGGGGAGGAGAGAGGGGAGGAGAGGGGGGAAGAGGAGAGCAGACCATACGGGGAGGAGCAAGAGAAGGGAGGAGGAGAGGTGAAGTGTGGGAGAGAGGAGGTGAGTTGAGGGGAAGAGGAGGTGAGGTACGAGGAGGAGAGATGAGGGGAAGAGGAGGTAAGGAGAGGGGAGGGGAGGGTGGAAGTGGGGAAGTGGGAGAAGGGTAAGAGGTGAGACAAGTGGAGGGGGAATTCCACTAAATGGAGTTAGTTCTTAGAATAGTGGCAGTGGTGGGGGGGGTGGGGGGCTTTTCTCTTTGAACAACCTGATCTGTTTAAGAAGTAGAAAGAGAGAGAGGGGGGAGAGAGAGAGCGAGAGAGAGAGAGAGAGAAATGAAAGAGAGAGTATTGTCTGAAGGAAGGGCAGGACCAACATCCCCTCTCCTTCACTCCCTCATATCCCTCTCCTGTCTCACCCTATCTTTCCCCGCCTCCTGCCCCGCCCCCTATCTCATGCCCTGACGATCTCCTACCCTCCTCACCATCTCCTATCCTGCCTCCTAATCTCATGCCTCCTGTCTCCCTGTTCTGCCACCTGTCTGCTGTACAAGAGCAGCTCCTTGTTGGGAACCTGAATCTGGCACTGAGCACATTTGTAACGGATCTTAACGAAAGGTTGTGGAACAATGGTCTGAGAACTGTGGAACAGGACTAGAGAACAAACCCAGCTTTTGTCTTGAGCTGGGGGGGCCAGAGGAAGTGACAATATCCGCAGTGTCTGTCCCATCATGACACACACACACGTACACACATACACACATCACACACACGCACACACAAACAAATACACATACATACACAAACACACACATGCACACACACACACCTGTGACCTCGCTGGGAACTTTCAACAGTTTAACTGGAAACCCGATGCCACTTCGTTCTAATGTCAGTAAAACTTTCACCTCTGCCCAGTCAGTCTACACAGCATCATGGTCAAGGGTTAGGAGGGAACCAATAAGAATGCTGGAAAGAAGAGTAAGAGTATCAGACAACATGACCTGACTGGGATCCACTACAAGAGAGAAACCTCAGTTCTATAAAAGGTTCTACTGACTCAGGTAAGCTTGTTGCTATGAGTGTGGCTGTACAAATTGCACTGATTGGTCAGGAGAAATGTGCTTGTTGGTCCAATCAGAGGCCATTCTCTGGCAGGTACAGTAACAGAAAATCTAATATAGTTAACAGGGAAGGAACACTAAAATTGGTGTTGGTGTCTGTGTGTCTTGGGGTGATCATCCATGGAGTGTGTGTATGCATCGTTTGTGCTTGTGTGTGTGTGATGTTTGTGCTTGTGTGTGTACCTGTATCCAGGTAGCCATGGATATCCCCTGACAGCCTGCAGAGAGTAGACCTCTCAGCTGGACCCCAGCCTCTGGGGAGATGACCTCTGACCTTCTAAAAGGCCTGAGAAGAAACACAGTTACATTTACATGGAGTCATTTATCAGACGCTCTGATCCAGAGAGACTTACAGTAAGTACAGGGACATTCCCCCCTGAGGCAAGTAGGATGAAGTGCCCTGCTCAAGGACACAACGTCATGTTGGCACAGCTGGAGTTCGGAGTGGAGGCAGTGGTACTTCAAGGTGTCTGGGGGTTGGGACTGTTTTTTTGTTGTCAGTCAGTCAGTCAGTCTCCCTCCCTCCCTCCCTCCCTCCCTCCCTCCCTCCCTCCCTCCCTCCCTCCCTCCCTCCCTCCCTCCCGATGATAACATTTATATTAATAACATCAGCTTCGATATATGTTGAATGTGTATTACAAAGACATAAATCAATACTTTCTAGGAAATAAGAGATGTTTGACTGGACTGGAACACAAAGGCCCCCTAGTGGTAAGAATCAGCCACCACTCAGCCACGGTCAAAAGACATGATCAAACGATTCAGAGCAGGGGAGAAAGAGCAGGAGAGAGGAGACTGTGAGGCAGGAACAGCAGAGGATCTCAGAGAGAGAGAGACTGACACACAGGTAGAACCTGAGGCAGAGTCACATTTTCAGACAGTTTATTTCAGTATAAGACCTCACACCAAGTCTGTGTACCGCTCACACCCAACCAACCTCCAACAGCAAGCAAGATCTCCAAGGATGACCATGTGTAACATCTTCACCATTTACACATTATCTGTGCAAAATAACATTTTTTTTAAGCATACCGGTACTTTACAAGATATTTTACAAGAAAAGAAACTCATTGACAATTAGACACCAGGGGGAAAAAACGGTCACACAATACCCTCTAATCATTATTTTGTACAAGACAAGTGTTCTAACTTGACGGAGAGAACACTAAGTAGAAGTCTCTTCTGAGTCTAACTTCCACCCTTCCTCTCTTCCTCCTCTCCCTCACCTCTCTCCTTAAGTCTCTACGATGACGTGTATGGACAGTGTGTACCGTGAGTGTGTTTGGAACATATAAGTTGTAGTGTGTGTGAGTGTGCACATCTTGGTAGTGCTTGTATTGCATGCATGTGTGTTCACGTGTGTGTGTGTGTGTGTGTGTGTGTGTGTGTGTGTGTGTGTGTGTGCGCATGCACGTATGTGTGTGTTTTATCCTACAGTAACATCCAGAGTGGTTTAATAAGGCATATGTGGTCGAACGAAAGAACGACAGAACTTCACCACTGAGGACGGACTCACCAGCAAGGCCCAGCAGAACCTTGATGGTCTAGAACTGTGGAACCCTGCTCCTAGACAGCTGCCCCCATGTACAGCTGTACTACAAGAGGCTCTACTTTCAAATCAACCAGGTGTTCTTTACATGGAGTCATTTATCAGACGCTCTTATCCAGAGTGACTTACAGTAAGTACAGGGACATTCCCCCTGAGGCAAGTAGGGTGAAGTGCCTTGCCCAAGAACACAACGTCATGTTGACACAGCCAGGGTTCGAACCAGGAACCTTCTGGCTCCAACATCCTGACCAACTGCACCACATGACTCCCTGTAGGTTAGGGTTGGTGCTCTAACCTCCAGAGAGGGAGCTGTCCAGGACCAGGCCCAGGAGGCTGCTGCGGCCTCAGTATCACAGCCTCAGTATCACAGCCTCAGAATCACAGCCTCAGTATCACAGCCTCCCTATCACAGCCTCAGAATCACAGCCTCCCTATCACAGCCTCAGAATCACAGCCTCAGAATGCGAATCACAGCCTCCCTATCACAGCCTCAGAATCACAGCCTCAGTATCACAGCCTCAGAATCACAGCCTCAGTATCACAGCCTCCCTATCACAGCCTCAGAATCACAGCCTCAGAATCACAGGCTCAGAATCACAGCCTCCCTATCACAGCCTCAGAATCACAGCCTCAGAATCACAGCCTCCCTATCACAGCCTCAGAATCACAGCCTCAGAATCACAGCCTCAGAATCACAGCCTCCCTATCACAGCCTCAGAATCACAGCCTCCCTATCACAGCCTCAGAATCACAGCCTCAGTATCACAGCCTCAGAATCACAGCCTCCCTGATCACAGCCTTAGAATCACAGCCTCAGAATCACAGCCTCAGTATCACAGCCTCAGAATCACAGCCTCATGGTAATCACAGTACACCTAGAAAATACATTCATTGGAAAAAAAGAGTACGAACTAGTACTGCATGATTTACATCCAGAAACACAGAAAAATCTCAACACGACATGATTCAACATTGTACATAGTGCACGTCACATTCAAGAACTGCTACATGGTACTGCATGTAGTACTGCATAGTACTACCTAGTACTGCATGATCCTATGTACTGCATACACAAACACACACACACACACAGACAGACACACACACACACAGACACACACAGACACATACACACACAAACACACACAGACACACACACACACACAAACACACACACACACACAGACACACACACACACACACACACAGACACACACACACAAACACACACAGACACACACACACAGACACACACACACAGACACACACAAACACACACACACACAGGCACACAAACACACACATACACAGACAGACACACACACACAGAGGGACACACACACAGACAGACACACACACACAGACACACACACACACAAACACACACAGACACACACACACACACACACAGACACACACAAACACACACACACACAGGCACACAAACACACACATACACAGACAGACACACACACACAGAGGGACACACACACAGACAGACACACACACACAAACAAACACACAGACAGACACACACACAAACACACACACACGCTCCATTGACATTGGGTTCACTAAGCAGACATTTGAATCCAAAGTCACATGACTACAGTAAAGGTCCCCAGGATCAGCAGCTCGTAGGGTTGGTGTGTTGGTGTGTCCCAGCTGACAGCTCACTCACCCTGCTGTCGTTGAAGTTCTTCTCCCTCACTGCCAGACTCTTCCAGAACAGGAAGACGTGGTCCTTCTCTGTCAGGAGCTTCAGAG
The DNA here is from genome assembly GCA_030340665.1 of Neosalanx taihuensis. Lineage (NCBI taxonomy): Eukaryota > Metazoa > Chordata > Actinopteri > Osmeriformes > Salangidae > Neosalanx > Neosalanx taihuensis. The sequence goes on along the minus strand of CM059297.1, from coordinate 1,453,052 downwards.
CTTCAGGGGGAGGCAGAGGTACTGGACACACACACACAAGATCATCAGAGTGTGTGTGTACCTGTGTGGAGTGTGTGTGTACCTGTGTTGAGTGTGTACCTGTGTGGAGTGTGTACCTGTGTTGAGTGTGTACCTGTGTTGAGTGTGTACCTGTGTGGAGTGTGTGTACCTGTTCGGAGTGTGTGTACCTGTGTTGAGTGTGTACCTGTGTTGAGTGTGTACCTGTGTGGAGTGTGTGTGTACCTGTGTGGAGTGTGTACCTGTGTGGAGTGTGTACCTGTGTTGAGTGTGTACCTGTGTTGAGTGTGTACCTGTGTTGAGTGTGTGTACCTGTGTTGAGTTAGTGTACCTGTGTTGAGTGTGTGTACCTGTGTTGAGTGTGTACCTGTGTTGAGTGTGTACCTGTGTTGAGTGTGTGTACCTGTGTTGAGTGTGTACCTGTGTTGAGTGTGTGTACCTGTGTTGAGTGTGTGTACCTGTGTTGAGTGTGTACCTGTGTTGAGTGTGTGTACCTGTGTTGAGTGTGTGTACCTGTGTTGAGTGTGTGTACCTGTGTTGAGTGTGTACCTGTGTTGAGTGTGTAGCTGGCCTCCTTGCTCATGTTCCTCAGCCTCACAGTGATGCTGTATCTTCCTCCAGGCTCCAGGCCAGACAGCCTGAACTCCACTGAGTTATTCTGAGTCTCCAGCTTGTAGCTGTGCTCCGTCTTACGAATGGTGTCTCTCACACTGATGGCATATGTCTACACACACACACACACACACACACACACACACACACACACACACACACACACACACACACACACACACACACACACACACACACACACACACACACACACACACACACACACACACACACACACACACACACACACAGTGAGAGACAGTAACCAGAGAGTGTGAGTGGGCTGTGTGTGTACCGAGGTCCGTGTGTGTGTGAGAGAGAGGGTGTACCAGGGGGCTGCTGGGGGCATCGTAGGGGGGCTGCCACTTGAGCAGGGCCTGGGTCTGCTCCACACGGACTCTGTGGAGGTTCCTGGGGGGCAGACGCTCGCTGGGGATCATCCGCACCACCACCGACTCTGAGGGGGGCCCTAGGTAGGGGGCCACAGCCCGCACCTGACACACACACACACACCCAACAGACACACACACACACAGGCAGACACACACACACAGGCAGACACAGGCAGTTCAGAGTTAGGAGAGGGCCTCCCTAACTGATGATGATGATGAGGAGGAGGAGGAGAAGGAAGAGGAGGAGGAAGATCCCACCAGGAAGAGGTACTGCTCGCTGCCGTCCACGGTCAGGGTGATGCTGGAGGCTGATGTGTTCACACTGTGAGGCCTCCTGTACAGGTCCAGGAAGGAGGTGGCAAAGAACACACCATACACCTGGACACACACACACACACACACACACACACACACTGGCTGTGTTACACGTGTGTCTGGGCTGTACACGTATCTGCCTGTGTGTGAGTGTGAGTGTGTGTGTGTGTGTGTGTGTGTGAGTGTGTGTGTGAGTGTGTGTGTGTGTGTGTGAGTGTGTGTGCGAGTGTGAGTGTGTGCGAGTGTGTGTGTGTTAGTGTGTGTGTTAGTGTGTGTACCTGCGCAGGGGGCCCTGTGCTGCTCCAGCTGCAGTCTGCAGAGGTCTGGTTGATGGCGCGGGCCTTGAGGAGGGGGGGTTCTGGGCGGAGCCCCAGGGTCTGCTGCATGGACAGAGCAGTGGGACTGTCCCCCACGCTGGTGTGGGCCCACACTGCCACCTCGTACACCGTGCCAGGGGCCAGGCTCCCCGCTGGGCACACACACCAGGGTTAGGAGCACATCCACATGCTGTGTCAAAGGTGGTCATCATCCTGATATAAACAGTCACATGACCCCACCTCTCTCTCTTGTCCTCTTAGCTTAACCCCTGACCTCTCTCACTCCTCTCCATCCCTCTCCCCTTCTCTCCACCCCTCCCCCCCCCCTCTCTCCACCCCTCCCCCCCCTCCCCCCCCCCCATACCTCTCAGAACAGAGGTCACAGTGTAGTTTCTGCTCTCCTTCACATGAGCGTCGAACTCCCAGGACAGAACCACCACGTACTGCTTCACCTGGAACACGTTCCACACGTCACACACACACGGAACCCGTGCTCTACACTCGGAGCATACATGTTACACACGTATCAAACATGTTAACACACAGCACACATGTACTGACCTTGTGCTCAGAGTTCAAGCTGAAGGAAAAGCTCATGGAGTCGTTAGTGATGCTGTCAGCAATGACAGAGGGAGGAGGGAGGGCTGAAAGAGAGAGAGACACAGAGAGAGAGAGAGGGGGAGAGAGAGAGAGAGAGAGAGAGAGAGGAGAGAGAGAGAGAGAGAGAGAGAGAGAGAGAGAGAGAGAGGGGGGGGAGAGACAGAGAGAGGGAGAGAGAGGCACACAGAGAGAGAGAGACAGAGAGAGACAGAGAGACAGAGAAACAGAGAGAGAGCAGTGACTACACACACAGCTGTAGTCCATTCGTCTGCCTAACAGAATGTTCCTCCAGTACTGCAGAGCTGGTTGGTCATGCTGAGCAGGGTTCTGTCTGTCTGTGTTTACCTTTCTGAGGGGTGATGGACTTGACCTCTGACCAGTTCCCTACTCCTCGACTGGTGACTGCTGACACCTGCACACCACAATCAGTATTATAGGTGACATGAACACACAGACCAACACACACACACACACACACACACACACACACACACACACACACACACACACACACACAGACACAGTGTGTGTTACCCTGAAGCTGTAGCAGGTGTTGGACTGGAGGTTCTTGACTTGAACACTGGTTGTGCTGCTTCTGAGAGACGACCACTCCACACTGCTTCTATCACTGTACTCCACCTAACACACACACACACACACACACACACACACACACAGTCAGCGAACCAGGTTATGCAAGTGTAACTCACAGGTATATATGTGTATCTGTGTGTGTGTGTGTGTATCTGTGTGTGTGTGTATGTATCTGTGTGTGTGTGTATCTGGTTGTGTGTGTAT
>CM059297.1:1347500-1447500 GCA_030340665.1 Neosalanx taihuensis | reverse complement strand
GGCAGCTAACTGTCTCACCTGCAGGGCAGCTAACTATCTCACCTGCAGGGCAGCTAACTATCTCACCTGCAGGGCAGCTAACTGTCTCACCTGCAGGGCAGCTAACTATCTCACCTGCAGGGCAGCTAACTATCTCACCTGCAGGGCAGCTAACTGTCTCACCTGCAGGGCAGCTAACTATCTCACCTGCAGGGCAGCTAACTATCTCACCTGCAGGGCAGCTAACTGTCTCACCTGCAGGGCAGCTAACTATCTCACCTGCAGGGCTGCTAACTGTCTCACCTGCAGGGCAGCTAACTATCTCACCTGCAGGGCAGCTAACTATCTCACCTGCAGGGCAGCTAACTATCTCACCTGCAGGGCAGCTAACTGTCTCACCTGCAGGGCAGCTGTCTCACCTGCAGAGCAGCTAACTATCTCACCTGCAGGGCAGCTAACTATCTCACCTGTAGGGCAGCTAACTATCTCACCTGTAGGGCAGCCCAGCTCATCGCTGCCATCAGGGCAGTCTGCGTAGCCGTCACACACCCAGGTGTTGATGATGCAGGCCCCTGAGCCACAGTGGAACCTGTTGGGGGCGCAGGAGGAGGGTCGGGGGTCGGGGGTCTGAGGGATCTCCTCTCCTGCGGGATTGGGAGAAGACTTTCAATAAAGACACAGAGAGAGAGGAAAGAGAGAGACAGGTACAGAGGTAAAGAGATAGTATAAAAAGTATAGAAAGTGTCTGAGAGAGAGACAGAGAGAGGTAGAGAGACAGAGACAGAGAGAGAGACCGTCCTACCTGTGCAGTGGGCCTCATCAGACCAGTCTCCACAGTCGTTCTCTCCATCACATTTCCACCAGTTTGGGACGCAGCGTCCGTTAGCACACTCATACTGCGAGCTCATGCAGCCAGGCAGGCCAGTGGGGGAGTCTGCTGGAACAGGGTTACATACGCCTCAGGCAGGGGCTACATGTGTGTGTGTGTGTGTGTGTGTGTGAGAACCCACCACAGTTGGCTTCGTCAGAGTAATCTCCACAGTCGTCCGTGCCGTCACACTTCCAGCGCAGGCTCACACACACTCCGTTAGAACACTGGAAGGTGTACGCATCACACACCTTCCCAAACTCAGAGGGCGCGGCTGCAAAACAACAGCAGGCTGAGCAATCTACACAGCAGGAGGGAATGTGGGTGTGTGTGTCAGAGTGTGTGTGTGTCAGAGTGTGTGTGTGTCAGTGTGTGTGTCAGAGTGTGTGTCAGAGTGTGTGTGTGTGTCAGAGTGTGTGTCAGAGTGTGTGTGTCAGAGTGTGTGTCAGAGTGTGTGTGTCAGAATGTGTGTGTGTGTCAGTGTGTGTGTGTGTGTCAGAGTGTGTGTGTCAGTGTGTGTGTGTCAGTGTGTGTGTCAGTGTGTGTGTGTGTGTCAGAGTGTGTGTGTCAGTGTGTGTGTGTGTGTGTCAGTGTGTGTGTGTGTGTCAGAGTGTGTGTGTCAGTGTGTGTGTGTCAGTGTGTGTGTCAGTGTGTGTGTCAGAGTGTGTGTGTCAGTGTGTGTGTCAGTGTGTGTGTGTCAGTGTGTGTGTCAGAGTGTGTGTGTCAGTGTGTGTGTCAGTGTGTGTGTGACTCACCACAGCCAGCGTACAGTGGGTCTTCATCAGAGCCGTCCTCACAGTGTCGGATGCCGTCACACACCAGAGACTGGAACAGACACTGCGCCCGGTTCTGACACACAAACTCCATGTAGCGTGTGCACAGGGGGTCTGGGGGAGGGGCAACACAGTTACACAGGGCGGGGCTTCAGCGTGACACACAGCTGACTTCCTGTGTGTGTGTGTGTGTGTCTGCTGCTCACCGCAGTGCAGCTCGTCAGCGCCCCCTGGGCAGTCCTGCACGCCGTTACAGTGGGCGCTGGCTGGGAGACAGGTGTCGTTGGAACACAGGAAGCCATTGCAGTGTTTGCCCTCTGTCAACACAACACACACTTCCTGTGAGAACAACACTACACACACTTCCTGTGAGAACAACACTACACAGTGTGAGTGTGTGTGAGAGTGTGTGAGCGTGTGTGTGTATGAGTGTGTGAGCGTGTGAGTGTGTGAGTGTGTGTATGAGTGTGTGAGTGTGTGTATGAGTGTGTGAGTGAGTTTGTGTGTGCGAGTGTGTGTGTGTGTTTGTGAGTGAGTGTGGGTGTGTGTGTGTGTGTGTGTGTGGGTGTGTGAGTGTGTGTGTGTTTGTGAGTGAGTGTGTGTGTGAGTGTGTGTGTGTGAGTGTGTGTGTGTGTGAGTGTGTGTTCTCACCACAGTGTACTCTCTCCTCGTCAGAGCCGTCCTGGCAGTCATCGTCCCCGTCACACACCCAGCGCTGGGGGATGCAGTGACCTGTGTGGCACTGGAAGCTGCTGGCCTCACAGGTGTGGTGACCCACTGGATACACACACACATAGATACACACACACACAGATACACACAGATATACACACACACACAGATACACACACACACAGATACACACACACACAGATACACACACACACACACACACATAGATACACACACACACACAGATACACACACACACACACACAGATATACACACATGGATACACACACATGGATACACACACACAGATACACACACACAGACACACACACACAGAGACACATTTACATTACATCATTTATCAGACGCTCTTATCCAGAGTGACTTACAGTAAGTACAGGGACATTCCCCCTGAGGCAAGTAGGGTGAAGTGCCCTGCTCAAGGATACAACATCATGTTGGGACAGCCAGGAATCAAACTTCCGACCTTCTGATCACTAGCACACACACACACACACACACACACACACACACACACAGTGTGCTCAGTCACCTGTGCAGTTGGCCTCATCAGACCAGTCCCTGCAGTCGTTATCTCCATCACAGCGCCACGCCTCCCTGATGCACACGCCCCGCGAGCACATGAACTCTCCTGGACCGCACTGGTGGCTGTCTGACACACACAAACACACACACACGCACATGACACAGGTGCACACACACACACACACACACACACATGACACAGGTGCACACACACACACACACACACACATGACACAGGTGCACACACACACACACAACACAGGTGCACACACACACACACACGACACAGGTGCACACACACACACACACACACACACACACGACACAGGTGCACACACACACACACACACACACACACGACACAGGTGCACACACACACACACACACACACACACACACACACGACACAGGTGCACACACACACACACACACACACATGACACAGGTGCACACACACACACACACACACGACACAGGTGCACACACACACACACACATGACACAGGTGCACACACACACACACGCACAAACACACACACATGACACAGGTGCACACACACACACACACACACACACACACACACACACACACACAGGTGCACACACACACCCCCACAGCCACACACACCCCCACAGCCCCACACAGGCCTCTCACCACAGTGGGCCTCGTCACTGTTGTCTCCACAGTCGTCCTCATGGTCACACTTGAAGGCCAGAGGGATGCAGGAGCCAGAGGTCACACAGCGGAACTGGATGGAGGGGTCACAGGTGGTGGTGGCTGCAGGGGGCAGAGGCCACAGAGGTCAGAGGTCACAGGCAGAGGTCACAGAGGTCACAGGCAGAGGTCACAGGCAGAGGTCACAGAGGTCACAGGCAGAGGTCACAGAGGTCACAGGCAGAGAGAAAGGTTGAAGGTCAAAGGTGAGGAAGTTAGAGCCACGACGGGAGTTGTCAAGGTTATTGCCATGGCGACGGTGTACGCTGTACTCACGACATTCCAGCTCGTCACTCATGTCCCCGCAGTCGTTGTCGCTGTCACACTTCCAGATGCTGCTGATGCAGCGCCCGTTAGAGCACTGGTACTGGTTAGGCTGGCAGCTGTGCTCTGATTAGACAACGGGGAGGAAGAACCAAACAGGAAGTATCAGACAGAGCAGTTTGAGTGTGTGTGTGTGTGCGCATGTGTGTGTGTCTCACCAGTCTTGACGCAGGTGTTGTTGACCAGCTGGTAGTTAGGGGGGCACTGGCAGGATAGCTGGCCGCTGGGCAGGAGGGTGGAGGGGACCCCATCCGGACAGATGCAGGTGTGGCGGTGCCCAGGCTGGGGGAGGCAGAGGAGGCTGCAGGGGAGGTCCACACACGCGTTATGTCCTGGGAGAGGCGGGAGGCAGGGGGAGACAGGGGGGAGACAGGGGGGAGACAGAGGGGAGACAGGGGGGAGACAGGCGAGCAGGGATCGAAAAGGATGGATGTTTGTTATCACAAGAATGATTAAGAATCACTAACCCTAACCCTGGTTATCTCAAACCAGCATCAATGATAACCTTCAACATATCCCTCCCCCCAGCCCCCCGCCCACACCCCCCTCCCCCCAGAGACACCCTCTCCTCCCCCCCAGCCCCCCGCCCACACCCCCCTCCCCTCAGAGACACCCTCTCCTCCCCCCAGCCCCCCGCCCACACCCCTCCCCCCAGAGACACCCCCCCTCACCTCGGGCCTTGCCCTTGTAGAAGATCTTCAGGTCCATGACCCCAGTTAGACGGCCCACTATCAGCTCGTTACTCTGGGAGCCGGCCTTGGGAGCCTTGAAGATGCCCATCCTGGACCAGTCATCCCAGTACAGGTCGTTCTGGAACACACACACACACTAAATAACTTCGGGTGTCGGGCTACTAATCAGAAGGTCCCTGGTTCGAACCCTGGCTGTGCCAACATGATCTTGTGTCCTTGGGCAAGGCACTTCACTCTACTTGCCTCAGGGGGAATGTCCCTGTACTTGCTGTAAGTCTCTCTGGATTAGAGCGTCTGCTGTGTGTGTGTGTGTGTGTGTGTGTGTGTGTGTGTGTGTGTGTGTGTGTGTGTGTGTGTGTGTGTGAGGACACCTTGAAGACGGCGATGGCGTAGGGGTGTGGCAGACCCTCCATGACCACGCTGCGCTGGCCGCCGCTGAAGTCGGCTCGCTCGATGCGGTCTCCGAACGCCTCGGTCCAGTACAGCCAGCGCTCGTCCGCCGTGATGCCGTTGGGCCAGCGCACGCCCTCCGACGCCAGGCAGCTGACGTTGGAGCCGTCCATGAAGCTGCGGTAGATGCCGGCCGCATGGTCGCCCCAGTCCGTCCAGAACATCAGACTGGGGGGGAGGGGGGGGGGGAGGGAGGAGGGGGGAGGAGGGAGGAGGGGGGAGGAGGGGGACAGCAGCTGTTAGTGAGTCACCATGTCTGACACTGACAAGGACGTCTGGAGGGGATGAGAAATGTCTTGATGTTGAAAACAGGGTCCAGAAGACTACAGCTGAACTGTTTTCTGGAACCTTCTTGTTATGGAACACTGCTGGACGAATGAGCGTCTACACTGACTGTGTGTGTGTTCCTGTGTGTGTGTGTGTTCCTGTGTGTGTGTGTGTGTGTGTGTTCCTGTGTGTGTGTGTTCCTGAGTGTGTGTGTGTTCCTGTGTGTGTGTGTGTGTGTTCCTGTGTGTGTGTGTGTGTGTTCCTGTGTGTGTGTGTGTGTGTTCCTGTGTGTGTGTGTTCCTGAGTGTGTGTGTGTTCCTGTGTGTGTGTGTGTGTGTTCCTGTGTGTGTGTGTTCCTGTGTGTGTGTGTGTTCCTGTGTGTGTGTGTGTGTTCCTGTGTGTGTGTGTGTGTGTTCCTGTGTGTGTGTGTGTGTGTTCCTGTGTGTGTGTTCCTGTGTGTGTTCCTGTGTGTGTGTGTGTGTGTGCCTCACCTCTCCCCAGGCAGCAGGACCAGAGCTCGGGGATGCTCCAGGACAGAGGAGTTCAGCAGAGTGTGACGCAGGTCACCGTCAGGGTTAGACACCTGGGGGGGGGGGGGGGGGGGGGTCAAACGCTCAGCTGCATGGATCTGCATGCCCTGGGTAGGTGTTTGGGGGGTGTGTGTGGTGTGTGGGGTGTAGGGGGGTGTGTGGTGTAGGGGGGTGTGTGGTGTGTGTGGTGTAGGGGGGTGTGTGGGGTGTAGGGGGGTGTGTGGTGTAGGGGGGTGTGTGGTGTGTGTGGTGTAGGGGGGTGTGTGTGGTGTGGTGTGTGTGGTGTAGGGGGGTGTGTGGTGTGTGTGGTGTGTGTGGTGTAGGGGGGTGTGTGTGGTGTGGTGTGTGTGGTGAAGGGGGGTGTGTGGGGGGGTGTGTGTGGTCTAGGGGGGTGTGTGTGGTGTAGGGGGGTGTGTGTGGTGTGGGGTGTGTGGTGTGGTGTAGGGGGTGTGTGGGGGTGTGTGTGTGGTGTAGGGGGGTGTGTGGGGGGGGGTGTGTGGTGTAGGGGGTGTGTGTGGGGGGGGTGTGTGTGGTGTAGGGGGGGTGTGTGGGGGGTGTGTGTGGTGTGGTGTGTGTGTGGTGTAGGGGGTGTGTGGGGGGGTGTGTGTGGTGTAGGGGGGTGTGTGGGGGGTGTGTGTGGTGTAGGGGGTGTGTGGGGGGGTGTGTGTGGTGTAGGGGGTGTGTGTGGTGTAGGGGGTGTGTGGGGGGGTGTGTGTGGTGTAGGGGGTGTGTGTGGTGTAGGGGGTGTGTGGGGGGGTGTGTGTGGTGTAGGGGGTGTGTGGGGGGGTGTGTGTGGTGTAGGGGGTGTGTGTGGTGTAGGGGGTGTGTGGGGGGGTGTGTGTGGTGTAGGGGGTGTGTGGGGGGGTGTGTGTGGTGTAGGGGGTGTGTGTGGTGTAGGGGGTGTGTGGGGGGGTGTGTGTGTGGGGGGAGATACCTCGATCTTCTGTGCCCCCGCGTCCACCCAGTACAGAAGCCTGCTGATGGGGTCAAAGGTCAAAGCTTCCACATTCTGCAGGTCCTTCCTGATGACCACTTCCTGTCCTGTGCTGCCGTTCAGACAGAGACGCTGCAGGGAGGGAGGGAGGGAGGGAGGGAGGGAGGGAGGGAGGGAGGGAGGGAGGGAGGGAGGGAGGGAGGGAGGGAGGGAGGGAGGGAGGGAGGGAGGGAGGGAGGGAGGGAGGGAGGGAGGGAGGGAGGGAGATGGTAATTATATACAGTGAAGGATGGGTGGACATTATATATTAAAACCAAAGAACAAAAGCTTTTTACAGGCCCAAGTATTTGTTTAACAAATAAAAGTACTGTATCCTGTAATCCGAAATAAAACTATATTGTTGCACAGGTTTGTGTTGGAGAGACTGTTTAGCCAATCACAATGCAGAACACAATGCACGATGCAAATCCGTAAAGTAGCGAAACCGTGAAAAGTGAACCGTGATATAGCGAGGGTTCACTGTATCCACTGCTGTCTACAGGGGTCAGGGGTCAGGGGTCGGGGTGCTGACCTGTATGGTGTCCAGGGAGATGTCAGCCCAGTACAGACAGTTCCTGTCGTAGTCGAAGTCCAGAGCCACGGCCTCCCTCAGGCCGCTCAGGGGGAGGGGCTGGTCTGTCCCTGTCAGCAGGTCGTAACGATGGATGGAGTTCCTCACTGCATACAGGATGAACTCAGTGCTCTCTGGAGGGAACACACACACACTGTGTTAGAACTGCACACACACACACACACACACACACACACACTGTGTTAGAACTGCACACACACACACACACACACACACACTGTGTTAGAACTGCACACACACACACACACACACACACACACACACACTGTGTTAGAACTGCACACACACACACTCTGTGTTAGAACTACACACACACACACACACACACACACTCTGTTAGAACTGCACACACACACACACACACACTCTGTTAGAACTGCACACACACACACACTCTGTTGGATAAGCACAGGTGCACACACACACTGACCTCCCACAGGACAGGGCAGCATCTCTCCATTCAGCCTGGTCTCCACATCTCCTCCACTGCAGCTGTCCCCTGGAACCTTCCTGTACCTGCCAACCACACACAGGAACCACACACTCCAGATGACCACCAGGGGGCACTGCGCTCCAACAACACCTCATCCAGCCAAGCCAACACACACTGACTGATGCCATGTGACACAGCAAAACGCTCACAAGCCATTCTTAGGGAAAAAGGAAGTGAAAATCAAAGTATTTCCCTGTGGTGAACTGACCAGTCTGACTGGTTCCAGTAAGTTCCTCAACCGTGTTTCTGAGATGTCACATGACCACATGCCTTAGTGAACACTTTACACCCTGCATGATGCTCCGGGTCTCCTCTCACCCCTTGCTGCGGCGGTAGGTGGTGCCCACAGGGCAGGGCACAGGTGGGGCGTACAAGTTCCCTGAGAACTCGGGGTCAGGGATGCACACCTGGAGGGACAGGTCCTCACTGAGCTTGAAGCCATAGTCACTGAGGGAGGAGGAGGAGAGGAGGCAGAGAAGGAGGAGAGGAGGAGGAGAGGAGGCAGAGGAGGAGAGGAGGAGGAGAGGAGAGGAGGAGAGGAGAAAGGGAAGGAGGAGAGGAGGCAGAGGTAGGATAGAGGAGGTGAGGATGGAGGGGGGTGAGAAGGTGTGTGTGTGTGCATGTGTGTGTGTGTGTGTGTGTGTGCGTGTGTGTGAGGGTCTTACCACTCGTAGTCTTGCCGGGTGCAGGAGCAGTTCGTCACGGTAACAGGCCTGTCAAAGTCCTCCCCGTTAAAGCAGGTAGCATGAGGGGTGCGGCGCTTGTACACCAGCTCCTTCCCCAGCAGGCAGTCATTCCCTCGCTCGTCTGACGGAGACCACAGCTTGTAGTCCCCTTCAGCGCAGGGCACGCCTGACACACACACACACAACACACACTCACTTTAACAAACAGCAACAAAAACCCAGCACCGTCAGCTTTTAACCCCCCTGCGTAGCCGTGGCGCTGTGTTGCCATGGCGACCTTACCGAGCACGTCGCTGGCGTTGACCTGCAGGATGAGCCAGCTGTGCCGCTGGTCAGCGTAAGAGCCGAAGATGGTGAAGATGGTGCTCTTCTCTCCAGGCTCGGTCAGAAGCTGGTACACGTACACCTCCCTGGAGGAGAACTGGAAGTCTGTCCACGTCTCCCCCTCGTTGGTGCTGAACCTGGAGGAGGCAGGGGGGGACGGGGGGGCACACAGGGGCTCAGACAGGGGCTCAGGCAGGAGCTCAGGGTGGAGCAGGCTGTAAGGAGGGGAGGTGGGGGGTTCTGGTGGGTGGTAAGGAGGGGTGAGACTCACTTGAGGTTCATGGTGGACCCTCCCTGAGCGATGGCCATGAGCAGACCCCCGTGGTCGCCCCAGGTGTAGAAGTGGGGGCCAGCCAGAGCCTGGAGGGAGGGGGGGGAGGCAGGGGGGGAGAGTGAAGAGACAGTCACACACCTGCTGAAGTGCTGGCTCCACTGCAGCATGAGTACAGCTGAAGACCATACTGACCTCCCTCCAGCGAGCTCCAGCACTGCTGGACACATAGACATTAGCCTTGTTCGCTAGGTTACTGCCCACAGAGCCTGCAAGGGACAACAAGAGATAAGCAGAGGGAGATAGAGATAGGCAGAGAGATAGAGATAGACAGAGAGATAGAGATAGACAGAGAGATAGAGATAGGCAGAGGGAGACAGAGATAGACAGAGAGATAGAGATAGGCAGAGGGAGATAGAGATAGACAGAGAGATAGAGATAGGCAGAGGGAGATAGAGATAGACAGAGAGATAGAGATAGGCAGAGGGAGATAGAGATAGACAGAGAGATAGAGATAGGCAGAGGGAGATAGAGATAGACAGAGGGAGATAGAGATAGACAGATAGAGATAGACAGAGAGATAGAGATAGACAGAGAGATAGAGATAGGCAGAGGGAGATAGAGATAGACAGAGAGATAGAGATAGGCAGAGGGAGATAGAGATAGAGATAGGCAGAGGGAGATAGAGATAGACAGAGAGATAGAGATAGGCAGAGAGATAGAGATAGGCAGAGAGATAGAGATAGGCAGACTTAGCTTGAGACTAAAATGAGTCAGGGATCAGGGGTCAGTGCAGGGGTCAGGGGTCAGTGCAGGGGCCAGGGGTCAGTGCAGAGGTCAGGGGTCAGTACCTGTGGCCATGATGAGTCCAGGAGCAGAGTCCTTGCTGAGGATGGCCATCCTCCGCTGCTGCAGGTTGAGCAGCTGGCTCCACCTCTGGGCCAGGTGGAGGGAGCAGCCCCGAGCCAGCTGGAGGACACAGCAGGATACATGATACTGGGTGTGTCTGGGAGTGTGTGTCTGGGAGTGTGTGTGGTCGTGTGTGTATGTGTGTGGTAGTGTGTCTATGTGTGTGTGTGTGTGTGTGTGTGTGTGGTAGCGTGTGCGTGTGTGTTACCTTGCAGTCCAGCGTCCCCCCCAGGCTGTCTGCGGTGGGGGGGGGCAGCAGCTCCCAGGTGCCCCCCTTGTCGAAGGTGATGACGGAGCGCATGTTGTCCTCGCTCAGCGAACCGTTGACCAGCGTGGCGATGAACACGCCCCTCAGCCCCTCCACACGGTGCAGGTCTGCAAACGGCTCACTGGCAAAGTACCTGACACACATGTGGGTGTGTGGGTGTGTGTTGGAGTGTGTGGGTGTGTGGGTGTGTGTTGGAGTGTGTGGGTGTGTGTATGAGTGTGTGGGTGTGTGGGTGTGTGTTGGAGTGTGTGGGTGTGTGTATGAGTGTGTGGGTGTGTGTATGAGTGTGTGGGTGTGTGGGTGTGTGTTGGAGTGTGTGGGTGTGTGTATGAGTGTGTGGGTGTGTGTGTGTGTGTGTGTGTGTGTATGAGTGTGTGGGTGTGTGTATGAGTGTGTGGGTGTGTAGGTGTGTGTTGGAGTGTGTGTGTGTGTGTGTGTGTGTGTATGAGTGTGTGGGTGTGTAGGTGTGTGTTGGAGTGTGTGTGTGTGTGTGTATGAGTGTGTGGGTGTGTGGGTGTGTGTGTGTTGGAGTGTGTGTGTGTGTGTATGAGTGTGTGGGTGTGTGGGTGTGTGTGTGTTGGAGTGTGGGTGTGTGTGTGTGTATGAGTGTAATACCTGATGAGGGTGTTGCTGCCGGAGCCTTCAGGGCTGTAGTACAGCACGTTCTCCAGGGACAGGGAGAAGGACAGACCCTGGCTGTCTGAGATGTACAGGTGGGTCACGTTGTTCAGGTGGTTCACACACACGAACACCTGGTCCTCCGAGGCGTCTGCTATGTAGTACTCCTACAGGACAGGGGGGGCACTGCACTCAGCTGCGGTGGGATAGGCCGGATGCAGAACGTTCACTAACGCACACAGACCAATCACAACTCTAAAGTATCGAAGGACTTACTGTGATTGGATGACGGGTCATGAATTGAGCAGCTTTCATTGGCTGCCGGTTGTAGGAGACCCATAGCTGGACAGATGAAGATTCATGACTGCCAAACAATGTCTGGTAAACACAAGTACAAACAGTTAGCATCCATCAGAGGAGGACTCTCATAACAGTGATCAGCTGAAGTTTAATAACATGATAACATGAGGCAGGATCACAGTATAAAAACCATGATAACATGAGGCAGGAACAGTGAAATACTAGCCTGCTACTCCTCTCTCCCTCCCCTTGTTCTCTCTCTCTCCCCCTCCCTCCCCCTCCCTCCTTTCCTCCCCCACTCCCTAGGCGCCCTGGTGCCTGACAAGCTTTTTGTTGCCTGGGTAACAGTGAGATTCACTGGACGGTCACACACACACACACACACACACACACACACACACACACACACACACACACACACACACACACACACACACACACACACACTCTCTCTTCCAAACACTCTGGTGGTTGTTCTCCAGTTCTCCTCCAGTACCCCCAGTCGCTCTGCATGTCTGTCCCGCCCACACTGGATCCTGTGCTGGTTCTCTAGCAACATGATCAGATCAGTTCACTGGTTCCTAGCTGCAGAATCAGTGAACTAGCTGTGTGGCTACAGCCCAGAGTCACACCAGAGCTGTGGCTGCCTCTCCAGTATCTAACCCTGCCCAGCCCAGCCTAACCCAGCCCAGCCCAGCCCAGCCCTGCCCTGCCTAACCCTGGCCAGCCCAGCCTAACCCTGCCCAGCCCTGCCCAGCCCAGCCCAGCCCTGCCCTGCCCTGCCCTGCCCTGCCTAACCCTGCCCAGCCCAGCCCTGCCCTGCCTAACCCTGGCCAGCCCAGCCCAGCCCAGCCCTGCCCTGCCTAACCCTGGCCAGCCCAGCCTAACCCTGCCCAGCCCAGCCCAGCCCTGCCCTGCCTAACCCTGGCCAGCCCAGCCTAACCCTGCCCAGCCCAGCCCTGCCCTCCTCTCTCCTCTCCTCTCCCTGCTGGTTTCCTGGCTAGATCCCTGTGGTCCCTGAGCCAGAAGACATGCCTGGATGTGTGTGAGCTTTGGAAGCGACATCCGTACACGGTGAACACATCCTATTTAAATGTGTGCGTCTGTGTGAGTGTTTGTGTACAGTACGTGAGTGTGTTTGTGTACAGTACGTGTGTGTGTTTGTGTACAGTACGCGTGTGTGTTTGTGTACAGTACGTGTGTTGGTTTGCGTGCGTCTTCATGGTTGCATGACAGCAAAAGGTTATTCAGGGCCAGGCAATGTTTACACAAGCAGAAACCACAAAGGAGCTCAAGACAAACACATACCCCAACACACCCACACACACACCCACACACACCCACACACAGTCGTCTGCAGGGCCAAGAGTTCCTCCTGAATCCAGTCAGTCAACATTGTCTACTCATAACCTGCTTAACATCCACACAGCTAGCCAGGCCTTTCCCAGCCTGCTTGGCTGCCTCTGCTCCAGGGCTCCAGAGCTCCAGGGCTCCAGGGCTCCAGAGCTCCAGAGCTCCAGGGCTCCAGGGCTCCAGGGCTCCAGAGCTCCAGGGCTCCAGAGCTCCAGGGCTCCAGGGCTCCAGGGCTCCAGGGCTCCAGGGCTCCAGGGCTCCAGAGCTCCAGGGCTCCAGGGCTCCAGGGCTCCAGGGCTCCAGGGCTCCAGGGCTCCAGAGCTCCAGGGCTCCAGGGCTCCAGGGCTCCAGAGCTCCAGGGCTCCAGGGCTCCAGCTCAGCCCAGTGTTAGTGACAGTGTGCTCACAGCCAAGAAGCAGGGCTAGAAAAACAGCCCCATCTGCTACCAGTCTGCCTGTGGCTTCACAGCAAAAACACTCAGGACTGGAGGATCATTCCACAGCAGGATACTCAGCGGGGCTGAGTGTGTGTGTGTGCTTGTTTGTGTGTATGAGGAGGTTGTGTGTACATGTGTGTGTGTACTGTATGGCTGTGTGTCTGTGTTTGTCTAACTGTGTATGTTGGTGTCTGTGTATGAGTAAGTTATCTGCACGTGTGTCTATGCCTGTGTGTGTGTGTGTGTGTGTGTGTGTGTGTGTGTGTGTGTGTGTGTGTGTGTGTGTGTGTGTCTATGCCTGTGTGTGTGTGTGTGTCTATGCCTGTGTGTGTGTGTGTCTATGCCTATGTATGTGTGTGTGTCTATGCCTGTGTGTGTGTGTGTGTCTATGCCTGTGTGTGTGTGTGTGTGTGTCTATGCCTGTGTGTGTGTGTGTGTCTATGCCTGTGTGTGTGTGTGTGTCTATGCCTGTGTGTGTGTGTGTGTGTGTGTCTATGCCTGTGTGTGTGTGTGTCTATGCCTGTGTGTGTGTGTCTATGCCTGTGTGTGTGTGTTGCTTACCCTGGTGGTGGTGGCGAACATGTACTTGTCCCTGAGCTGGAAGCTGTCCACCTGCTCCATGATAACCCGCTGGTTCTGCTCGCTCTGGAAGAAGTCTGTGCTGCTGAGGATGGACGACGCCCCCTGGGGCTCGTGCCTCTGGACCAGGACGGTGGTGGGGGGGTCGTACGGCTCTACGCCCCTGGGGAGGGGGCAGGAGAGACGCATGAGGGTCACATGCAGGGTAAAAAGGGAGGGATTTCTGTTCGAACATAGGCTACTACCCACTGAACTCCCAACTAGACTATCTTAACACTACAGTTATCAATCTGATCTCTGGGAAGTTCCATCTTGCTAGGAAGTCTGACACCAACAGGAAGTTGACAGTAGATTCAATCAGGCTCCTACTGTGCTTCTCCACATACATGATTCACAAACATTTGAGTGCAACAACGAGGGGTGGAGGTTGAGCTGGGCGACGTACCAGAAGTAAGCCTTCACATGTTCCTGAATCAGGACCCAGGTCTGCCCAAAGTCCTGAGACTTCCACAGCTGAGCACACAGAACAGACAGAACAGGGGGAGGTGAAGAAGAGGGGGAGAGGAGGAGAGAGGAGGAGAGAGAAACAAGAGAAGGAGAGAGAAGGGAGCGTAAGGAGGAGAGAAGGAGAGAGAAAAAAGAGAGGGAGAGAGAAGGAGGAGGAGAAGAGGGAATGAGAGAGACAGAAGAGGGGAAGGGGGGAAGGGAGAGAGAGGAGGTCAATGGAGAGTCAGTATTGGGAGTGCCAGTTGAATTGAGGCAGCAGGAGCAGCAGGAGGCCGTACCTGCTTGTTGGGGTGGGATCCATCGTAGCCCAGCACCAGGTCAGGTCTGCGGCTGTGCAGGAGCAGGTCTGAGGGCTTGAAGGGAGCCGGGAAGCCCTGAACCCTCCGGCAGAAGTCAAACGAGCTCCACAGGTAGTTGTTGATGGTGTCTGCAAACAGGTACTGCAGGGGGGGGGTGTGGGGGGTGAGAGAGAGAGAGAGAGAGAGAGAGAGAGAGAGAGAGAGAGAGAGAGAGAGAGAGGGGGGTGGAGGAGGTCAGATGGTTTGCACTGTGATATAACAGTCTCATCAGATTTCAAGGAACTTCTCCGTCACTCTAGCCAGTCACTGTGAAGCCAGTCACTGTGAGAAGCAACATGGCAGCCAGCTGCACAGAGGGAGTGTTGAGGAAGGAGCTGCTGCCCTCAGCGAGCTGCTGACCTCAGAACATCTGGGCTTCTGTCTAACCTTGTGGGCTTGTAGCGGTCACATCGTACCCGTCTGCCTTTGAAAGCAGGAGGAAACACAGCAAGCTGTTCCATGTGACAACGTTTTTGGAAACAGCTTTGATGTTTTTGATCAATCCTAAAATATGCGTTGTTAAAAGAAGAAACGGCTTAAAGAGCGAATGAACCAGAACCATCAGTCAGAATTAATGTTCAAGTACGTCTTACCACAGATCTGAATTCCCTGTTCTAATTAGGAAGGCCGATTAAGCAAGGCTCTAGTTTTTATGCTCTCTTTTCTACCTCTGCTTTGATCTCAAAAGTTTTGCAGCACACCCCCTCCAGAGCCCCCCTCCCCGCAGAGCCCCCCCCCTCATGCAGAACAAGGACAGAACCTCTGAGAGAATAAGAGCAGCGATCAGTGTGATACTCTCATATTTGGGCAGCTACACTTGAACATAGCCTACAGTCAAGGGAGTCAGGTGGCTCAGCAGGTTAAGGCATTGGGCTCATGATCGGAAGGTTATGAGTTTGATTCCTGGCTGTGTCAACATGACGTTGTGTCCTTGGGCAGGGCACTTCACCCTACTTGCCTCAGGGAGAATGTCCCTGTACTTGCTGTAAGTTGCTTTAGATAAAAGCATCTGCTAAATGAATAAATGTAAATGTACAGTCCTATCCTCTTGATCCTGTCTGTGAGGCTGAGAGAAAATACAAGATGAGGACAAAAATGAACTATAGAGAGTCTCTCCTAGCCTCAGCCTGTTCCGTACACCTAGCCCGCCCTCCACAGGTCCATGGCCCAAACACAAACACCCATGATGCAGCTCTGCAGGGGCTATGATGACTCATTGGCTGCTCGCCTGGAGCTGCTTTACATAACACTGCATCCGCTAGCACAGGGCCCCCCAGCACACGCTCCCCAGCCTCACCCTCTTGTTGTCCGCAGGGCTGTGGTAGAACTGGGAGATGACCTGCTTGCTGTCCTTCTGAGCAGGAGCGCCCAGCTGGAACTGATCTGAGATCAGGGTGAAGCTGCTCCCATAGTCATACGACACGTATACCTAGGAATGGTAATGTGTTAGTCGAGAGAAAAAAAGCTCTTTGTGTGGGTGTGTGTGGGTGTGGGCCTGGGTGTGTGTGTGCGTGTGTGTGTGTGGGTGTGGGTGTGTGAAGAGAGGGAGGTTTTGGGTTCAGTAACAGATTGAGGGATTAACATGAAGCTCAGAAAGACCACACACACACACACACACACACTGTGTGAGTGCTGGCTCTGTAACAGTGGCTCTGGACTCACAGAGCTGCTCTTGGGGCCGGTGGCTCCTGTGCTGTCTCGAGCCAGAGCTACGATCACATTGCTCTTCTCTCCAGCCCAGTGGACCACCATCTGGTTGTGGGAGTCGTTCAGGTTGGCCTGCAAAATACACACACACACACACACTTCTGTTAAACAACTGCATAAGAACAGACACAGTGGAGTGAAGGTCAGTGTTCCACAGTCTACTGATATAATGAGTTTTGGAGTAATGTTTAAGACACACACACAAACACACACACAAACACACACACCTGGCAGAGGGAGAGAGACACACAGTTTCTGTGGTCAGCAGAATAGTATTGACCGCTTATATCCTAGCAGCAAGCCTTTTCATCATCAGGGACATGCATGGTCTGTCTCTAACCCAAACACTGAGATGCAAGCACAATGCACACACACACACACACACACACACACACATTCCTTCTCACTAGAATGTGTGTGTAACCTGTGATAGCATGACAGCAGCACTGGAATAAACACCAAAACCACCAAACCTGAGAAGCTTCACAGATGTAGATACACAGAAAGGAACATTGTGGGTGAGAGACAGAGAGAGAGAAAGAGAGAGAGAGACAGAGAGAGAGACAGCGAGAGAGAGAGAGAGAGAGACAGAGAGAGAGAGAGACAGAGAGAGAGAGAGACAGAGAGACAGAGACAGAGAGAGAGAGACAGAGACAGAGAGAGAGACAGCGAGAGAGAGAGAGACAGAGAGAGACAGAGAGACAGAGACAGAGAGACAGAGAGACAGAGAGAGAGAGATAGAGAGCACAAAGCCAAGAAGCTGAAAGAGACTTGGTCCTTCTAGAAGAGCCAGACAATCAACCAAGCAGTGAAGCATGAACGCCCACCAGCCAGCCAGTCAACAAGCCAACCAGCCAGTCAACAAGCCTGACAGCTTGTTATCGACAGTTAACAACTCAGTCAGCAGTCAGCAAATTAACAAGCCTGTAGCAGGTCAACATGGCAACCAGTCAGTCAACCAGTCAGCAAGCCAGCCAGCCAGTCAGTGGGGCCAGCCAGTACAGCATGATGTCATCCCTGCAGGACTGGCACCCAGCACTCTCATTTGCATTTCCTATCAGCCACCAGAGTATTTTTGGCGGCGCAGCAGCACAATAAGGCTGTGTTACTGTGAGAGGCCAGCCAGGCTGGGGGGCTACTTTACGCCTGGGCTCAATGAGGCAGCTGATTACAGCACACCAGCACACTGCCCGGCAACACACTGCCCGGCAACACACTGCCCGGCAACACACTGCCCTATCCACACCTCACCCACACACTTCCCCTAACCATCAGAACGCTCCCCCTCCTACCCGTAACCCCGGCAACACTTCCACATCCACCTACCACTCACATCCGAAGCAGACGGTATACAAGAACTACAACAATACAGAAGAAAGGGGAATAAATGTGTGATTTCAAAGTGAAATGATGTGATACTGGACTACTGTGATGGTTCAGTGATGGAATGATGTGATACTGGACTACTGTGATGGTTCAGTGGTGGAACGATGTGATACTGGACTACTGTGATGGTTCAGTGATGGAATGATGTGATACTGGACTACTGTGATGGTTCAGTGATGGAATGATGTGATACTGGACTACTGTGATGGTTCAGTGGTGGAACGATGTGATACTGGACTACTGTGATGGTTCAGTGATGGAATGATGTGATACTGGACTACTGTGATGGTTCAGTGGTGGAATGATGTGATACTGGACTACTGTGATGGTTCAGTGATGGAATGATGTGATACTGGACTACTGTGATGGTTCAGTGGTGGAACGATGTGATACTGGACTACTGTGATGGTTCAGTGATGGAATGATGTGATACTGGACTACTGTGATGGTTCAGTGATGGAATGATGTGATACTGGACTACTGTGATGGTTCAGTGGTGGAATGATGTGATACTGGACTACTGTGATGGTTCAGTGGTGGAACGATGTGATACTGGACTACTGTGATGGTTCAGTGGTGGAATGATGTGATACTGGACTACTGTGATGGTTCAGATGTGTGGCAGCTGTGGAGGCTCCAGTGGTTGAAGTCACCTCCCTGTTCTGTCTGTCTGCTCTTTGTAATCTATCCAGCCCTTCACACCCTCAGAGCTCCTCTCCAGCCTGAATGCTGAGTGGGTTAGAGTGGCTCATGCTGTTCCCCCAGACAGACCACACAGCTCACATCAGGAAGCAGCCATCTATCAGCACACCAAAATAGTCATCTTCCAATACATAATGCAGATTTCTTGTTCTGATTTCTGTCTTTGTCTGATTAAAACGATCCTGGACTGTTCCAATGTATAACATAAAGAGGCAGTTTGAATATGAGCAGTGCTTCTCTGAAGGATCTGTGGTTGAACATAGTAATTAGGTTTTGTGTGCTGCTGAGTGTCAGCGAATGTGCGTCAGTGTGTGAATGGCTGATCTCTAAGGGTTAGTGGTGCAGCACAAACAGTCTTCTGCTCCCTGTGATTTAGAACGTCCTACACCTGTCCTTGAAAGCAGGCATCGAAAATTCAGCACAGCTAGACGCACAAACGTGCAAACCTTCAACACCTTCAGAGGGCCAGACCACATCCTGTTGTGTGCGGTTAATGTGTTGACACTAGATACACACAGCCACAAGAGTAATAACACACAAGACTCATTGTGTTGTGCATGTGTGTTCAGGTAGTAGGCTGTCACACTTCTGTTTATAGTTAAACTCTCATCTCTACACTAACAGACCCCTATGGGCCCTGGTACAAACCATGGTTACAAACCATACGGTCATCTTTTTCTCTCTCTCTCTCTCTGCCCCCTGGTCGAGTGATTACTGTATGATTGGAGACTTGATACACTCTCCTGCCTTCCTCTCCCTCTCCTCTCCTCTCATTCTCTCCCCTCTTCTGGCCTCTCCTCCCATTCCTCTCGTCTCTCCTCCTGTTTTTCCTCTCCTCCATCCTGTTTGTTTTCAGTGTGAATATCAGCTGGCAGAAGCACTGCACACAATCCACTCACACTGCCTGGATTTCACAATCCACATAAACACACAAACACACATTTTTTTACGGATGTAAGGCTTGTTCATCAGTAACTGCTTCATGCCTTAGCAGATTAACATAACTTCTCAGATCATTCTATTCAACATTGTCGTGTTGGCTAACTGCCTCAGTTATTTAAAGGTCTGAAGAGAGAATGTGGATTACAATGTATTTGAAATCAGACTATGAACTGTGCATGCTCCTGTATTTTAGGATCTTTTTCAGGGGGTCGAACAAGATAGGTGGGTTTGTTTACAAAAGATGGAGAATGACGTCATTGAACTGGGGCAGTCAAGGAGCTCTTGATGCAGTTCCCCTCCACAGATGAAGTCATCTGGCCTGTTTACCCAAGTCACTGTAAAAACCTCCCCATGGCCCAACACACACACACACACACACACACACACACACACATTATGGTGGGGGGCTGAAAGACCTTTCTGCCATTTGTTCGTTACATCACCCCCAACAAGAATGGAGCCACTGGGTTTGCAAGATGCGTTCCTCAAGATACCATGTTAGTCAAGTCAAAGAGAAATGTGCATTACTGCACGGTCTCTAAACAAGCGTCTAGAACAGAGATACGGTTCATTCGGAGGTGAATCATCTTACCTGTCCGTACACCTTTGGCACGGGTGGATCTACAGCACTCCGCCGACTGCGATGCTGATAAGATCCCTCGGTCGCCCGGTCTTCCTTCGCATTGTGGGCTGATGTTCCCTGCAGGAACCTCTCATCTGCGGTAATCCAAGAAAAACCTTTAAACTGCGGCAGCATGAACTGCTGCTCTGGATGGACACGAAGAGTAGAGTCTATTATACGGGGAGAGAAGATAAATAACCAGAATATTGTCCTCCGTAGACGGAACAGCATCTTCTCTGTGTGTCTTGTCGCCATGTTTGTGTATATTATTTTGGGTTCTAAGGGGTTCTAGAAGAACAGCGCCTCAGACTGGTGGTTTGGAGGCAGTGTTGGGAGGCACCATGACCAGGCGCTGTTCTGGACGGTCTATGATAGTCTGTGTATTCTGTCATAGGTTTCTGTTAATGTAGAGACACATTAGAAATAAAAATATTATATATTTAATATATGTAATATATAATATTATTTTGAATCTCAACATCCATCACGCCTTCGCCTGCTTGTTGTAATGTTGTATTGTTACTGTTTGCTTATCTGTTTGCAGAGGTGTTTTTTTTGGAGGCCTTGGCTTGTTTTTTCTCCTCTCCTTGTTATCCTGCTATTTCAGAAGCCTGGCGCGGATAAATGTACTTTGTCTGGCCGCCTCGGTAAGCACGGTCCTGCCAAAGAGGTTTCCCAAGGGGAAATAAAGTATTAATAAAGTATTCTGATTCATGTCTTAATATTATAGAAACCTATAAATAATGTCATCTTTTTACATAGGGACTGTTGCTAGTCTATGTAAGAGTAAGTAAAGTTTATATACCACTTTTCTCAAGTGCTTTAGATAAAAAATGATTCATACAGAAAAAAAACGAAATTACATACATAAAACAATGTTGCCTAACACCTGGTTGCTATGGCTACAGCTCGTGCTGGCGCCTGGTTCCTATGGCTACAGCTCGTGCAGTACTCCAGGTGTAGTTCGTTAAACTTGTCATTGTAGCTAGGCTAGCTAGGCTAGCTGGACCATCTCACTATTAGCAAACTGAACTGATTCAGAAAACCCCTCTGATTTGTTAGTAAGTTGTTAAAAAAATTTAACCTAAAAAACGTTGGCCTTTAAGTCTTATTTTTGGTAGTTAGTGCTATAGCTAGTCAACTGACCGTCCATTTGCTGGTACAGAATCAGAAGACAGTTTAGCCAAACGGTTTAATCTAGTTACCGTAGCAACAGTCTAGCACTTCAACTCCAAACTAACCGTTAAGTAGTATTTCTGTTTAGTTGCAGTAAGCGTTGTTATACTGAACACTAAAGCCAACGGTTAAGGCCTGTTAGCATGTAGGCCAAGTTCGGCCAACTAGAGCTAGTCTAACGGTTAACTAGTTTATGATCGATTCTGCGGGTTGCATGTATGTATTTAGCTAGCTAGCTAATTCTAACTGTCTTATTATTTGCTAATGCTACAGTTAAGTAAAGCCTTACACTACCAGTCAAAAGTTTGGACACGCTCTCTCATTCAAATTAATGGGACAATGTGTCCATTGGCTGTTGGTGTGTGTGACCAATGACATGCTGTTTGATTTCACCAACAGGCAGGAGTATGGATAATAAATGTCTAAAGAAAAACATGTCACAAGAGCTCAGCAGGAAACAAGCCAAGGTTAGCAAGAAAACACCTAGTAGGCCTAAATCCATGTGATGTCTGCTACTCTAGCCTATTACATATATCCACATTTTGGTCACTGCATGGATTTAGCAAGAAACAGAGAAGCCACTTCTTTAATGTATTATGTTTGTTCTTTTTCTTATTCCCGATCTGACATGGAAGACTGATCACACATCATTTCATGACAATTCTCCAGCTAAGAAGAAGAAAGCTCCTTGTAGTAACCCAGCAACATCAGATTCCTCTGGTTTATTTGATGGAGCACTCACCAGTACGTAGCCTAACATCTTGGGCCCTTAACCTTGGTCCTAATCTCTTCCTATAATCTGAATATCCTTCTCTTCCCTTGGTTACAATTAAATGCCAGTTGCCAATAAAGAGATGAAAGAGCTGTTTTCCCAGTACTCACAAGCCTTAAGGTGAGAACAGCAAAGGTAAAACTGAATCAATTCAAAGCTGAACTCTTACACACTGGGATCATGAAACCTCTATTCTTTTAAATGAATAATAACTCTGTAGAACAGGTGTGTTTATTTCTGGTCCTCGAGGCCCAGTGTCCTGACAGTTTTAGATGTTTGCCTGCTCCAGCACACCTGACTGTAATGAAGGGTCATTATCTGGCTTACAGAGCTTGATAACGACCCATTCATTTGAATCAGGTGTGCTGGAGCAGGGAAACATGTAAAAGGACAGTGGGCTTTGAGGACCAGGATTGGTGACCCCTGTTGTAGGGTTTTTAATTGACATTGAGTGTGTTCAGCAGCCTGTGCAGTAGTGTCCATGCCTTGTGTTTGCATGCTGCAGTGAGAGAGCATCAGGAGATGCCTCCCAGATCAGACAGCTGGAGGACATTCTGACGGAGGCTCGGAGCCTGGAAGCTCATCTGAAGGAGAAGAAAGAGCGCTTGAGACAGATGCTGGCACTCATTTCTGACAAACTGCAGGGTTAGACACTGTATACAGGCTTCAGCCTACCACACAACATATACTTGTCCGAAACTGTTAAAACTTTGAGGAAATAAAGTTTATTTACCATTTTTTTTTGATTGTTGGTGACGTTTTCCTGACACTTTTTCTTGTACTCGTTGCCGTGTCTAATTCCTATGTTCTTTTTTCCTTACCGCTTGAGTACTGTATAAATTTCACTCAATCAAAATGTAAAATACAAATATTTAACTCAAGTCTGGTTTTTAAATATTGTTTATGTACAAGATTAAACAAGTTTAATATTCACAAAACATTAAATAATAATTTAAGTACATCACAAGCAATGCATTAGATACAGATTTTGTAAACCAGTCGTAAACCAATCAATATCAAGAAATATTCACATTGTTTTAGAAACTATGGAGTACATGGATAGGTTTTACAATACTGTCCCAACAGTACACAGAAAGGAGGACAGGGTTTAGAATACTAGGTTCTATGCGCTCAAGTCTTTAACAAATCTTCTGAGTTGTGTGGTTCTGGTCTGTCTATGCTGTGTTGTTAAATGTCCCGTGGAACCCATAGGGCATGTCGACAGGAACCTCGGCTCTGGCCAACTCTTGGAAAGACTTAGCATCAAGAACCAAGAGGAAGGTGCTCTTATCCTAGGGACCAGGATGGAAGAGTATTAGCATCACACACCTATAAAGCATCTGGAGTAATAATAATAATCATAATAATTATAAGATACTTCTATAGGAGTACAGCTCTTTTAATGAGTCAGGGTGAGAGACTTAAAAGTGACGTGACTGACCTTATTTGGTGTGATAACCACAGACAGGATGACACCATCATCTTCCTCGGTGGAGTTGGGTGAAGGGACGAAGATGGGCTCAGAGGGGTACAGGCCAGGCTGCTCCCACACCTACAGTTACAGAATGACGGTCAGTCAACCAATCAGAAGCCCATCATTTCCCTCTTAATGTAATTCATTCCCTACATGCTTCAGATATAAACTTACCTTCATTGATTTGTCCTCCAGGTCCATTTTGATGAGCGTGTCTCCCACCAAGTGTCGGAAACCACAGCCGTAGAAGTACCGGTATGGTTTTGTGTTGTACTTGGCATAGTTGATCTGGGGGAACTCCAAACCTCCGTATTTATGGAGCTCTTCATCATGAAGCTCCTCATAGGAACAGAAAACCTGCCAGAAGAAGGAGACAAATCATTATTTGAGGAACCAACATTTGGGATTTGTATCAACATGGCCCGTGTCGTTGTCACTGGTCGTTGGATTGCTAGGGTGTTGATTGGTTGATACCTTTTCTTTGCTGATCCTGATAGCCGTGGCAGTGCTGTTGGGCAGAGTGTTCAGGTTCTTCCCTAATGGTGTACTATGGTCCACATTGATGGGCAGTACGAAGCGACGTGGGAACACTCTGGACATGGTGTTGTATACCTGGAGGGGGGGGGGGGGGAGAGGGGGGGGGAATCATCGCTAATGAGTTGAGCTTCATTGCTATGGGCTCAACACATCCAGAGTGTGTGATCTTAGGGTTAGAGAACCTTAGGGAACAGGGTTAGACTTGTGTGCCGTGTACTGACCTCGTCCAGAGCGTCTCCAGACTTGCGCAGGTTCTGCACCATGTAGTTGTTGATGGCTTGGCCATCGTCCGAAGCACACATGTCCATCACCAACAGGCCGTCCTGCTCGAAGGCGTTGATCTGGTGGAAGGTGGACAGAGGCTTGGTGTGGTAGTGGACCGAGCTCAGCTGGACACAGAAACAAGAAGAGACGTTAGGTCCATTTACATTACATCATTTAGCAGACGCTCTTATCCAGAGTGACTTACAGTAAGTACAGGGACACTGTACTTGCCCTGAGGCAAGTAGGGTGAAGTGCCTTGCCCAAGGACACAATGTAATCTTGCACGACCTGGAATCGAACCAGCAACCTTCTGATCCTAGGGTCACTAGGTGCGGAGGCTCACCTTCCCAGTCTGTTTGTTGATCAGATGGAAAATGGTGTCTCTGTTTGGGTCCCAGTAGATGCCGTCACTGATACCTTTCCCTCTCACCTTGCCGGTCACAATCTTAAGCAGGTCCATCTTGATGGGTTGTTCTATGAACACCACATAGTTCTCTGACATGGCTGGAAGCACAAAACACAGAAGCTACATCAGATCCAGATCTAGTGGAAACACTCATTCTGTGCGTCACATAGAGAGGCCTGGGTAGAGGGAAGCACTGCTTAATTCTTCAAGTTAAGGACCTGCTAACGTTTGAGATGCATGCCATGTAATTGTAACTTAACTAAAAGGCTCTTGTGCCTCTTCACTTATTTGGTTTCACACAATGTTATGTTTCATAATCTGACTACCCGCAATGTTTGGGGACTATCATCACGTTGTTATGATCAGTGACCGATGCTCTTCTGGATAAAAGCGTCTCCACTCACCAAAGCTGTGGTAGTAAGATGGCTTGGTCTTGTCCACAGAAGGGATGGAGCACAACACTGTAGCTCCTTCCAGAGTCTCCTCCGGGCTGTTCTTGGTTGGAGGAACACGGATGATGTTATAGGTGGCACCTGAGAGAAGACTGGAGTTAAATGGAGGTGTTTTGGGGTCTCTGGACAGACAGCTGGGGTTAAAGTCACATGACACAAGACAAAGGGACTCTTGCTGACATACCTTTGGCAGTGTAGGAGTTGCCCATGTTGTAGGTGGTGCCATCAGGGTCATTGTGAGGGTGGGCAGTGGCTCCGTTCACAGCGATGAACTTGCTCCAGTCCACCTGATCAGGACAGACGTTTCATAAGCTGTGCATGTGATGTTTGTTTTAGGATTCAGCGTCTCGGATGGCTTGTGTGTGTTTCTAGGGTGTGTTTGTTTCGTTGAGGGGTGTGTCACGGCCTACCTTGTCCTTCGCCTCCAGAGTCTCAGGGTCGATTCTGTGCATGAAGTTGGTCTCTGTGCTGACGTAGTAGTCGCCTTTGTATGTCACGAAGCTCACGTTGTCATTATCTGTTGGTTCTGCAGGACCATTTTGAATGTTTGTTGGTTAAAAGGCATGCTACTGCACACTTGATTCACAGTGTATAGGTGGTTGTATTAGTCTTTAACATGGTACATATACGGGTATAGTTCTCTTCACTATCTCAGCATAATGGACTTTGTTGAGAGGCTAGGTGAACCTGATGGACCAGGATGGGACTCACTAGGCATCTGGAAGCGGGACAGGAAACGCTGGAAGACGTTCTTGCAGGGGTCAGGCATGGCAAGAGTGCCAAACTCTGACACCACAATACGGCTGTGCTCGTTGTTGGCCTGGTAACAGTCACTGCCTAGGAAACGGCTCTTGTAGGTCACCTGACCTCCAGAGATCTTGAACTTGTGAAGCAGAGCCATACCATCAAACCAGTGGTTGAACCTATTGAGTAGAGGAGGAGAGGTTAGCTGTTTGTTGATATCAATCAATCAATCCCACATTCAGATTGTGGATAACAATGTGTTTATTTAATCAGGATTGATCAATCGTAACCCAGTCTTTGATATTAACACTATATCAACCTAAACTATCTCCATGATGTGGATATCGAGCTCAGGAGCACTGGAGACCCTCCAGCCTCGAGTCTGCTTCTTACTTCTGGTTTCCTATCTCAAATTTGCCCGGTCCATTGCGGAGGAAGCTGCCGTTGATCCAAGTGGGTACACTTCCTGTGATGTTGGTAGTGATGGCTTCAGGGGTCTCCTCCACAGAGCGCACCAGCTTCTCAATGCAGGGGAGGCCATGCACATCAGTGTAGTGAGTGGGTATTTTTTTCCCCTTCTTTGATGCTGTTAGAGAGGAGGGTGGTCTGAGTTAATCAGTAGCACTGCAATATGCACCATACCAAGTAGAAAAGGAGAGAGAGAGAGAGAGAGAGAGAGAGAGAGGGAGAGAGAGAGAGAGAGAGAGAGAGAGAGGGAGAGAGAGAGAGAGAGAGAGAGAGAGGGAGGGATAAAAAGAGAGAGGGAAAGAGGGAGAGAAAAAGTGAGAGTAGTGGTTTGGGGTAGGACATGAAAGAGTCTTTCAGTTCACATGGTGTTCGAGGCCACAACCTTACCTGATGTTGTGTTCTGCTGAGGCTCCATGCTGGTCCTTATGAAGGTGTGTGTCCTGGGGTCCAATGATGAAGGGGCTTGCTTCCTTCTGCTGGAGCTGTGTCTGACTGGGGGTCCGGAGTCAAGCTTTATACCACCTCGCCCCTCCCCTCCCCTGCTCTGCTTATACAATAGAAGGCAGTGAGAACAGCAGCCTCCTGATTAGCTGATGACAGCCAGAGATTGATGCACTCCAATTGGCCACACGCCAGAGCCAATAAGTGTACAGGGACAGGCAGGGCACCAGCAGGTGGGCCATACTGGGTGATTGTATCATAGAAAAAAGGTCTGGTTATTCCAGAGTCAGGCAGACGATCGCAGTGTGACATACATGTTAGAAGACTAGGAAATTCCATGATAAACAAACAAACCATTCATGACATTTGACACAGTTCTCAACTTGGTCAAAACAGCCTTTGGACAAAATCTGTTTTTGGATCATGTAGGTTTTTTTTAGAGAGATGTTGGTTCCAGAGAAGGCACAGTCCTCATTTCTTTATATGGAAGAGGATTTTGACTTTACAACTCCAACCCTAATGTCCACAACCTCAACCATTATTGACCTTAACCCTAACCAAAGTGTGACCATTTCAACTACGCTAACCTTAGTGCACAGCCTAACCACCTACCCACTACAGCCTGAACCTTAGTAATATTGACCATCTCTAGGCAAGGCAAAGCAAGTCTATTTTATTTATTTAGCACAATTCATACACTGGGTAAATTTACAGAAATAAAATAAAGTTTACAAGCAATAAAATAAATGAACGTACAACTAATCAATCAATGATTTCATTCAAACAAAACTTAAAGAGAAGAGTGCAGATAAAGTACTTTCAGTTTGTCATATGCAAAGTCAAACAGAACTGTTTTCCAGCCTGAACCAAGTATGACTGTATGACTTAGAAGAAGTCTGACATCTGACATGTTGTCTCTCTTTAGTAAGTATTGACCCATGTACAGGTTTATATGCCGTATATATCTATATAGATATATATATCTATATAGATATATATATATATATAATAGACATTAATCTGTGTAGGAAGTCGAATAGCATACCTGATTGTCAATTGCCTGATACCAACGTAGATGATTTAGTAGATCATCCTATAAAAGTTAGTCATCATATTTGTACCAATCATAAAAAGTAATAGAACGAAGGGTTGAGACAAGTGGCAGGGCAGGGGCAGGGCAGGGCCAGCTGAGAGTGTGTGGAATATGGGATCCTGAAGCAGCTGCTGGCCTGGTTGTGTTCACCTTGGGTCTCTTCTTATACAGGTGAATCTCAGGGCAAGTGCTTGGGAGGAAACTGGATAAGCCCAGTTTATCTCAGACTCTCTGTATCTCTACATACCTGCAGGTTCAAAACATGCCTGTTTGGGACACGTGTTTGAAGTCCTTTTATGGAATTCTTGCTGATTATTTGCTCCTCTAAATAGAAAAGATAAGTAGAACCATGCGGAGGTGAAAGGTGCTTTAATTTGAAGACAGGCATCGATTAATCTGGTGATCTCATGCAGACTCCCCGATGAAAGTTACCCTGCAGGTTTATCATCTACCTATCACTCCTTCACACTGATTAACTATCTCTATCCAGACTTCAATTAACATGTCAGTCCTGAACATTATGATCAGGTTTTTTTACGTTTAGTGGATGAACTGCTGTTGCCAGACTTTACAAGCAGCGGCCATGAACTGTTCTTGACCGATAAGGTAGATAAACCTTAAACCTAACCCAACCCCAACCCCAACCCTAACCCTAGCCCTAGCCCTAGCCCTAGCCCTAGCCCTAGCCCTAGCCCTAGCCCAGCATGTATTATATTATTATATTATATTTTTCAAAATAACCTGGCTAAACCGTCAACACAAAGTGGAAACTTTTCAGTACATAAAATAATATTTAAGTGAAGCAGAAGTTAAAAAGGCCCTTCTAGCAACAATGTCTGCCCTGTGCCTGTATAATATCAATTTCCCTGTTTGGAAGATCCATTTCTTCCTGTCAGTCCTGTTCCAGCTCTTGCAAGGCGAACTTTCCTTTCTTGCTTCATTTAGTGAATCCACTGTGAGCTGGTGAACAGCATGGACATGCAGGCAAGAATTAGGGCTTCTGTTTCTTATATTCGATAATTAATTTGATGTTAATTATTGAATTCATTCGATAATGTTATTTTCAACCATTATTGATAATGTTAAATGTTGATTATTGAATATCATTTAATTACATACCAATTCCAATGTAGCAAGTCATATGATAGTTGTATCATTACTGTAGCGTAAAATGTTATCTTTGTGATGAAAATAATTTGCTGGACAACTAACCAGTTTGTATAAAATTGTTTCACCAAAACTTATAAATAATTTTTGATTGTAAGATAGATAGATTTCGTTGAAACTGTGTGCTGCAGACCCGATTGGTGGAAACGTTGCCACACCCATAAAAATTGCCACAAATCTCACGTGGAAGACCTGTGAACTCTGCTGCCATGGATACAGGTCACTGAGAGGTCAGTAGACAAGGCGCAATAAAAAGAATAAGGTCAAAAAAAAATCAGTTTAGGGCGAATTGTGAAAAAGTGCTATAAAGTGTTCTTAGATTCATTGCTGGGAAAAATAAAACTTCATGATAGTTTGTCATGTATCTTAAATCAAGTTCAATCAATCAAGTGCAGAAAGCACAGTCTTCTTCATGAGATTATTTCTAGGACTCCATAGGGTTACAGACTAGGAACAAATTATGAGGCACCTATAAACATGTGAAAATAGTTTGTCCAATACCTTAATTGACTGGATTTCACTCTTGAAAACAAGGATGTAATGGTGGCACTCAATGTTTTTTTTCCAGCCCACAGCTATTGCGTCACTTAAGATGTGTTATCTGACAGAACTTATCATACTCCCCTCTGGCTTTAGCATCGGGTCATTTGGTTTGTGGCGCCATGTTTTCCGAATTATAATTAAAATATATATATATATATATTTAAATTCCTTGTGGTTACTAAAGAGTTTCCCCTTGAAGATCAATTAAGTAATCCTGATCCTAATTGTGTGCTTGCTGATTCTTTAAAAGGGTACATTTATGACCTCATGAGAATTGGATGCATTGCATTATAAAAATAAAAGTTTCTCCATTTTGCTTTATTTATAAATCAGTTTTTTTCCTAGCCACATTAGTATAATGTGAGGGACTTATTTGTGGTAAAAAGCAAGAGTTAAGAGTGTTCTGATATTGGTCTGGGTACATTGTATACAGTACGTAGCCTGCTGTCTCAGGTCATTGGGAGTTCAATCAGTAGATTGACAATCTAAATTATCCTTACTGAGATAATAGTAATTGTATTTAGTCCAATGTAAGACTCCCATCCCAAGTTCTAATGTCCTATCAGAGTCAAGTTACACAACAACTAAGGCAAGGTTCACACACCTTCACATCGCTGTCGGGTCAGGTGTGTGCAGCAGAGGTGGTTAGAGGCAGCTTCATGAAGTTGTCCTGCCTGAGAAATGACAGGGAGACTTAAGCATGGCCGGGTGGCTGGGATTTGGAAACTAGGACCAGGACACTGGTCTGTTTCTCAGTGTGTCATGCTTTAATCTGTCCCAGGCCACACCTGGAACAGCCATACCTCAGCAGGTCAAACTTGTTTCTACGAGGATCAGGAGGACTAGAGGGTGATGGTCTAACTGGATCCTTGCAGTGCTTCTTCCGCTCAGTACATCAGTACATTTCAGGCTTTTTTTATGTTGATTTGATTGAAAGAGAAATTTAAGTTAGCATTTACATATTAAAATCCAAAAGGATTGTATTTCACCTTATTACCTTCACATTATCTTAAACCTCCAAGTGTTCTCCAGGAGATACACTCTTACCATCTGTCCTTACCAAACTATACATCCAGAATGATCATGTCACAATAAATCACACGATCCATAATAATTCTCTTTATTCTGTAATTTTTTTTTTTTTAAGGTGCAGTTTCCTGCCAAAGCTTGTTTGTGCGTAAAAATCAGATTGCAATTGGATACTGAGACATAATAAACAGACAAGACTCATAGGTGGATGTCCATGTGTTAACTTTCAGAAGTTTATATATTGGAGCAATATGAGCACACTAGTCTAACACCAGTTACCCTTCTCTGGCATTTTCAACAGATATCACCTGTTAACTTGTTTCTGTGGACAAGCCCTCCTTCCAAAAATACAAAAATAAAGCTCTGTGCCCTTATGAACATCTGCACGCATGTATATTTGTGTTTCAATAATTTATGGCAGCTGTTCTAGTAGAAACAATGACTGAATTGCAGATTAAAAGCTTGGTTATTGAACAACAGTTTTCACTGGCAGAAATACACAAGAGCATCGAGCATCAGACATTAGTGACATTAGACAGTTACAGCATGTGGCTGTTTGATGTCATCTCACAGGAAGTTGAAGTGCTTGTCTGGGAAGGCATGGCTGCCGAAATCTGCTGAAAACAACCTAACAAAACCGAATCCTCCACCTGGGTTAGCTCTCACTTGACTAGATGGGGGAAGGACATTCCTGCACACAGGTGTTCCAAACTGTCATCTTTAAATCAGCGATTACACCCTATAGGGAGGCTTGTGAAAATGGGGACTTTAAAAACTTCATTCTGATCCATTCTAGATCAGTATAACCAATCCACAGCCTGCTTTTTCACTCCCTCTAGTGGCTGTTGAAGGAATGACCCTGAGCAGCTCTACGGTCTGCGTTCCTCTAGCTGAGAGGCATCTGCTCAGAAGAACATGCTCTAGGAAAAGCCAACAAAGTCAAACAGCAGGTGTGGTGGAAGACTAACACTGTCAGTGGTCAGCAGGGTTTGACCAAGAGAATGTGGGGCCTTAACTAGTGCCTTAAAACAACCATGAGGATTATATCTACATATACTGGAGTAAACACAACCACATGACTTCTTCTAAATGGGTAAGAAACGGGTAATAAATTAAGGTGTAGACTACTAAAGACTAGCGGACATCTGGGGCAGGTCGATGGGAGGAGTCACACGAGAAGAGGGAGACTCCTGCATGTCATCATCAACATCATCATCATCAACGACATTAGAAGTGTCATCATAGCAAATCTAGACTGCGGGAAGTGATCAGATACAGACTTGATGGAAAGATGAGGTTATGGTTTGTTTGGTGTTCGGTCTACAGTCCGGCTCCACCAACAAGGTGAGTGACATTTAACAGAACAAGAACGAGAAGAAGACGACTATCGCTCATAACTTAAGCGCAAGAAATCGGATCTCTCAAAACAAGAATCCGAATTGTCCGTCAACATGAATTACAATGAACATGCTAGTGAATCACCGTCATATTGTCAAAAATGATATATTTATAGAATTTACATAAAATCCCTTGAATGTTTACAATCGAAAACAAGACTGCTGCCCGTGCGTGTGGTCAGGACAGCCCCGCTCCTTCCCTCCTTCCCTCCTCCCCAGCCTCAGTCCAGAACTCATTTGCTCCACAGCAGAGCTATAGCTTTGCAGATGCCCACGTCGTTGTAGTTAAAATAGCAGAGGCCAGCGAAGGTGACGGTGGACAGAAGGAAGAGCCCAGTGTTGGCAAGTTTGATCTTTGTGTCTCCGTGGACGTAATCTGTCAACACCTGTCCGATGCCCCTGTGCAGGAGAGAACACAGATGTGGGGGTTTAGAGGCTGAGAGCAGAGAGGCGGGTACAGGACCTCAAACACTGCTGAACACCTCACAGTCCACAGCCAGCAGATCAGCTTAACCAACGTTGGTGGAGCCTAAGCAGTCTCAGCTGATACTTAGATCACACCAGGGGTGTGTGACCACGTAGTCAAAACCTTCCGGAGCAAATCCTTCAACCCCCCCTTCTCTCACTCCCCACCCCCTCACTCTACCACCCCACTCTCTACATGCCCTAGTCCACTTCCCATCCCCCTCCCTTCACCCCCTGTCCTCCAGCCCTTTCATGCTTCAGCCACCCTGACAGTGAGTGCAGGTGATGGCATGCCTGGGTAAGAGGCTCATGTGGGGCCTGGTTCCCCCCCCCCCCCTCGGTGACAGGGTGTTAACCTCCACATGATCAGGGGTCCTCTGCTGCTGCCACGGCTTCTCAACCGGAACAGAGTGACATCAGCACACAGCACCGAGACACTAAGCCCCCACATCAGCCCTCCAACCAGGAACCCATCAGCCCGCTCAGCCCTCACATCAGCCCTCCAACCAGGAACCCATCAGCCCGCTCAGCCCTCACATCAGCCCTCTACACAGGAACCCATCAGCCCGCTCAGCCCTCACATCAGCCCTCTACACAGGAACCCATCAGCCCGCTCAGCCCTCACATCAGCCCTCTACACAGGAACCCATCAGCCCGCTCAGCCCCCACATCAGCCCTCTACACAGGAACCCATCAGCCCGCTCAGCCCTCACATCAGCCCTCTACACAGGAACCCATCAGCCCGCTCAGCCCCCCCCCCCCCCCCTCAGCTGGAACATGGAGGCAAACTGGAGCCTCTTGGAACACAGGCTCCAGCACAGTTCTGTTAAAGGAAGCAGTCTGAACTCCTCTGTTCTCCACAAACACAAGACTTTCTGCTGAAGCAGCAGGTATCAGACAACTCTTCCTACAGTTAACCCACCAGAACAATCAGAACACAGGCCATCGCCCAAAAATGAGGTGTAAGTGTGTGTGTGTGTGTGTGTGTGTGTGTGTGTGTGTGTGTGTATACACTACCAGTCAAACGTTTGGACATGCCCACCCATTCGTGTATTGATCTTTGCCTGGTAGTGTATGTGTGTGTGTTTGAGTCCTACATGTCAAAGGCAGGTTTCTCCAGGCTAGGTCAGCTTGACAGCACCACCCAGGAGGACAGCCCTGAAACTGGGCCTGAGATTCAGATGAACATGGTACAGAGCGACTCACCAGTGTCCGTGCAGCGTGAGCATGGCAGCCAGGGAGTAGTCTACCGCAGGGCTGGGATAGAAGTAAGCTATGGGGCCCAGGGCCAGCAGGATGATGCTCACTGCACGTTCCCCCGTCCAGTGAAGAGATGCCGCTTTGGAACCAGAGCCAGCTGGAGTAGAAAAACACTACATATTAGACCATGAACACAACACAACCAACACATATTCTACTAACTACCAACACAATAGCACAGACAGAAATAAATGTTTAAACGAATATGTAAATTGTCTTGTGTAGAGCTTGGTTGACACAAACACCTGCACCCTCTTGGCCCTCGATTGTACTTGGTCTGACACAGGTGCACTAGGGGCACCATTCTGAACCCAAATGGCCAAAGGGCCAAACCGCATGCCATGACACAGCAGCAGTGGGGTCTACATATCACTACTGCTAAAAGCAGGGCAAGGCCAGCAGCCAACATAACTTGGTTAATTACCTATTCTGGCATGACCCAGTTCAATGGGCCAACTGTAAATAAACAAGTGTACCCATCTCTGCAGGCTTGACTATCTTACCCCTGTGGGTCATACAGCCCTGGGTAACAGCTACTAGGGAGTCTTTGATGTACCTTAACTCTTTCTACTTAGCCTTTGGACTCAACTTTATTACCTCAAACGGCTTCTACAGACTTTGACCATTTTCAAAAGATCACCATCATTAGCACAACATATTCATATCATCTTTCCAAGAAAAACACGTTTTCACAGACAAAAAGGCATACAGGCAGACAGACAGACAGGCAAGCAGGCAGACAGGCGGACTGACAGGAAAGCAGGAAGGCAGACAGGCAGGCTGACAGACAGGCAGAAAGACAGGAAAGCAGGAAAGCAGACAGACAGGCAGGCAGGCAGGCAGGCACAGGAAAGCAGGAAAGCAGACAGACAGGCAGGCAGACTGACCGTAGAGTGAGGGTGAGGCGTGGAGCCTGGCTGTGAGGAGCAGAGGGTGCTCATGCTGATGTTCCTTCTTCTGAGACACCAGGGGTCTGGCGAGGAGAGAACTGCGGTAGAACAGAGCTGAGAAGAGAGAGAGAACACAACCAGTCCAATTCAAAACCAGAGTTTCCTTTATGTTCCAGCAGGGCAGCTAAGCATGTGCTACACATGCCTGCTTTAAGCCATGTATGAGAAAACGAGCTTGTTTATCTGACTATAGGACAGGTTCGAGGGGTTGATGAGAGAAATTTGTTTGAGAGTAGTTCATATGAGCCTCTTGTGACCTTATTTGA
Organism: Neosalanx taihuensis; assembly: GCA_030340665.1. Lineage (NCBI taxonomy): Eukaryota > Metazoa > Chordata > Actinopteri > Osmeriformes > Salangidae > Neosalanx > Neosalanx taihuensis. Next base: position 1,412,773 of record CM059297.1, on the reverse strand, counting down.
CACACACACACACACACCAACAAGGTCATATAAGGTAACGAGGCTAGGTTCGTTTTAGTTCCAGGTTAAACGCGTCAGACTTAACTAGCAAATAATATTACATAACAAATACTTTCTGTCTGTTGATTGACAAGTTTGACTGTTGTGCTGTTTTTGCACAGAATATACACAATTCTAATATTCAGGCTTTGCAACAGCAACATATAAACGATGGTTAAGGTTTACTACGCTGGATAGCTCGCATGCTAAGGTACTTCAACAGCAGACATGGATATCTGTCACCAGTCATATCAGTAAATATTACGGTTCAGTTTAATGTTCATAACTTGGGTTTCACTTGGTTGCTTTCGAGCAATAAGAGCGACTTTCCAGCTGTGTTTTACTACCTGGCTCTTTACACAAGTCATTGATCTACCATCACTCAGCAGTGTGTAAACTGTAAAGCAACTTCATGGAGCTTAATGGATCAAAAACAATGTTGCCTTTAACATCATTATCTTAATATTAGACTAATATTATTAATCAGGGGTCAGAAGTTCAGGAGTGATGATGTCACATTCAGTCTCATTTGACTTCTGATGAAGTGGAATCACCAGGCCTGTAGTGCAGAGCCCCAATAACAGCACACTTTCATTCAGATTAACACATATAACAATCCAACATTATTATTTTATTTGTCATAGAAAGACAAAACCAGCCACATTAAAAGCCGGCATTCTTAACCGATCACATTCAGAATCATTGCTCTGGACTCCAAAGTCAGTCCCGAAAAGACATTAAAGCAGCCAAAAAGCAGACCTCCATATTGAGACTAAATCAGACCAAACTGTAACAAACTGAATAACAGACACAGTTAAAGAATATACATTGTTAGTAACAGAGAAAGACACCTACGATTGACTCCTCTGTGGCAGACAGAAGTTATCCTGACGATGGCCGCCATGACGATCAACTAACCAAGGTCACGAAGCGCTGCCCCGGAAGTACTTCATCCTCTCTGACCAAGGCGCCAAGATTTTACATGTTAACATGATGGTTGAATGTGTTATATTTTCCAATGGTTTATGTTATATTACACTTGCCTGTCAATCCTAGTGTAAAACACCCCCCAAAAAATCAATATATTTTACAGCCTTTTTTATGGTATATCTAAATAATATTTTCTGCAAAGTTTGACAGTTTTGCTCTTGTGTGCATGAAACAATCTTGACTCGGAGCAGTGTGTGACGTAAAATGTGTCCAAATATGCGGCAACTGCGTAATTAGATTCACACGCACAACATCGACAGCTTGAGACTGGGAATAGACCAGACAGATGGTTTGTAGGTCAGTAAAGTTGTTAACGTCACAGCGGTCTGCGGCACATTGGTGGCTGTTTCTCCCGGTCTAAACACGCGTACTGAAGGAGAAGGTCATTTAGTCCTTTTTACTTTTCAAAACCCCGTCTTTGATTTAAACACAAGCTTATCAGCAAACCCAACATCATGGACGGTTTTGATATGAATGCGTCCGATAAGGCTGAAGCATCTGAGCTCCAGAGAATGATTGCCATCGAGCAGCAGAAAGCCCAGTTTCAGGCCCAGGTAAGAGTCGCTTATCTCTGGTCTCTAGTCTTGATCTGATCTAACCACCTCCAGAGGATCCTCACTTCCCCTTAAAGCGAAGATCCACATAAACGTATCTCTTGTATTAGGATGCAGTGGATTTAACCACCCACGTGTCCCTTCGTCCATCCAGGTGCACAACTTCACAGATGTCTGCTGGGATAAGTGCATGGACAGTCCCAGCTCCAAGCTGGACTCCAGGACAGAGACGTGTCTAGTGAGCTGTGTGGAGCGGTTCATCGACACGACTCTGACCATCACTAACCGCTTCACCCAGATGGTTCAGAAGGGAGCCCACTGATGGACATGAGATTAAGAAAGGACTTGAACTAACCTTATATCTCATGAGCCACACAACTCTACTGAGACTGGAGCAGGAGCCCATATGACATCCAGGACACACCAACATCTCTTTGTAATTTAGAATATTTAAAAAGTCTGATGGATGCTGTCGTTTTACATGTGGACTGTTTTCAGTATAAATAAGTGACTTCCGTCTGCTGTCATCGCTGTAATAAAAAGATGCATTTTTATTTAAAATTGTATCAAACTATTATTATTCAGAATACAGTGAGTAGGATCAAAACCATGTTATGAACGGAGAACCAACTGGATATTATTAAACAATTTATCAAAAAATGTATCCCATGTCATCTGGTAGAGGAAAACCCATTTTAGCATTAACCTTGCAAACCACACTAGACAACAGAACCAAACTGCACACTCATTCACACACTTTCTTGTACATTGACAGTTTCCCCTAGTGTCCTCCCTCCAGTAGTTGTAAAAACACCCCAGCAGATTCGGCCCTCCACTAGTCAGTGAGGTTGTTGATGTTCCTCGCGGCCCTCAGTGCTGACTTCATGGCGGTCTCTATCCAGGCATGGGGCTGGGCAGTGTGCTCGCCAGCAAAGTGGACCCGATTCTCATTAGCAAACAGCTGTGCAGCATAGTCTGTCTGCTGGTAGGGGGTGTAGATGGCAAATGCCCCCAGGCTGAAGGGGTCCAATCCCCACTTCTTCACCTCGCCCCCGGTGCACAAAGGCCGGATATAATCCCCGTGGATCTTCACCAGGTCTTCCAGAACCAGCGCCTTCAGCGTCTCGTCGTCCACGCCCTGGAACAGCGTGGAGTCGTCTGAGCATGTGTACGACGCCAGAACCACCCCGCCTTCCGTATTGGGGAAGGTGTGGCTGGGGTAGTAGATGAAACGGGAGGGCAGGTCTGTGATGCTCTTGCCTCCTTTGATGAATTCCTTTTCCCAGAACCTCTGGCTAAAGCTGAGGATGACCTTGGTGGAGCTGGCATAGTGCACCTAGAAGACAATGTCATTATTATCAACCAATCTAAAGTGGTTATATTGAATATTGTACCGTTGTGAATATTAACAAGCTCTTAGCATCTAAAACATATTTGATACCTGATACAACACTGTCAATCTATCAATCTACTGTTCTTGAAGTCAAATAACCTTTTGGAACTCTTTGGAGTCAAGCTCTCATAGGCTACCTCATGTTCCCCATCTAGGATCGAATCTGTTATACAAGGCCTGTTAAAGCCCTAACTTCTACCCTAACCATAATACTCATAAATCTTTCATCTCTTTGCTACGCACCGAGCGTAAAGCCTCCATTTTCCGTGTGGAGAGGGGTGGCTGGAAATCAATAAAGAGGGATGCCTTGGCTGTGGCAGTGACCAAGACGTAGTCAACAGTCAGGTTGGTCAGTGTGTTGTGGTTCCTCCAGTCCTGGAAGGACACGGTGACGTTGCTGCTGGTCTGGGATACCTGCTTCACCTTGCAGTTCAACAGGACGGTGCCGTTCAGGTACTTGAAGAAGGCCCGGGGAAGGTGGTCAAACCCACCTGTCACCTCGTAGTACCTGGACAGGACAGAACACACATCAGGCTGGCTTTCAAACCAACACTGAGACAATGAAACATTTCTGAAATCTTTCATTAAAAAATAATTCAGGACAAGGAACCTATTGCACATGTGATGAGGGATACCTTTGTCCATGAATAATAAAGGATCTCCTGTAAAGACCCAAATACACAGATGTATTCTGATGCTCTTACACAGTGTTGTCGTTGATATCTGACTGGATGTACAACATCTCCAGGAGTGATGTGTAGAAGAAGCTGTTTTCGTTCAGGATGTCTCCGATCATCCTTAAGCCTGCTCTGGACACGTTGGCCTCCTTCACCAGGTACTCCTGCAGCAAACACACCAGCTGCTCAGACACCCACCATACACTTCAAGTCACATACCTTCATTTTACTCTCTGATAATGGGGGAGTGGACAAGGATGCGCTCTCATATTCATTATTTCTATCAGAGAAACCCTTGCCTGCATTACAATGTTTTACCAGCAGGTAACCAGTAGCAGGATGATACTCAATAGAGGACAGGAAATACCACAGCTATAAAAAAGCATCATGTGAATAACGTCACCGCAGGGGAGGGGTCCTGGTTCATCTTACCTTCACAGAATAGGAGTCATATTTTTCCAACATGGCTTCACAACCAAATGTCTTCAGATAATCTTTCAACTGAAATAAAACAGATGCAAATTATGTTTAAAATCAACTCCTCTCCGTCATGTGACTGTGTAATAGACTGACTCCTCTGCCTTCGTCCTCCTCCTCCTCCTCCTCCTCTAACCAACCTGATCCAGAGCTGTGTCAAAAAGCTCAGCAGCTGATCTCCCCTTCTCCTTTCCTTCCAGATTGTAGCCCAGCACATCAGGCTCTTCCTTCACGTTGTAAGTCCTGGCCAGTTTGCCGTTCACAAAGTAGTACGTATTGATGTCATCCTGGATGAACTGGTTGAGTCTGATGTCCATTTTTGCAGCAAAGGATAGTAGGATTCTGTTCAAATAAAATGTACTTTTATATGAACCTTTTTACAAGCAACGTCATAGAGGGCTTCACATACGCCCATTAAACTGCCCCCTCAACCAACCTAAAGAGAGGCATGTATTATAACTTGAGTGAGTGAGAGAGGGAGGAACTGACTTGTGGAAGCTGGGAATTCTCATGGCTCCCAGCTCAGCATACCAGCCTTCCCGCTGGTTCCTCAGCGTCTGCACACGGCCTCCAATACGATTACTGGCCTCGATAATGGTCACCTGGTTAAACAACACTGATGTGGGTTAACAGCCAAACATATGCTACATGTAAGGATTTCGTAAATAATTGGTCACTGTTGTAAACTCTATACGTGTCAATGCAACAATTATCATCTTATTCACTGTGTTGTCGTGTATCCCACAGGTGGTCTGAGGACAGGATCTAGTCTGCTGTACCTTGTGTCCTGCATCCTCCAGAAACTTAGCAGCAGTCAGCCCAGACATTCCTGCGCCAATAATGGCTACATGATGGGGTGTCTTAGTGGGGGGAAGCCCCTGCTCCACAATGTCCAGCAGCTCTGCATAGTCTGAGTCCTGGAGACAATCAAATAGAACGTCCTGGAAGGATCCACTCACAGTGTAGACTAGGCATATTACAGCCAATATGGCCACGGGAACTACACAGGCACAAGAAAAGAGAAGAAATAGAAATAAACACATCAATTATTAGTAGACATTAAAAAGTATTATTTCATGACCAGCTTTAAAATATGAATAGAAACTGAACGTCTGTGTGTTTTGATCAATATTGACTGTTAAGACTGTTTAGTTAAGCTACAACTGTTAAGTATCACTTTCCTTTCTGATATAGAATATATTTTAAGACATTCAACAAATGCTGATCATGTTTATTCTACTGAGCAGAACTTAAGGGTTTAATGGGAAGAGTGTATAGGATGAAAAAACTGCAGTGGAATGAGCTTCCTCGTTTTCTAATGAAACCTTCAACCACAAAGTGAAAATAGACATGAGAACTTACAACAGTAGACACATTTACACAATTAATAACTAATATATAGTAGTTGTTTATCTTTTTAGTTAATTATATATAACCTATACATATTTGTGCAAATCCTGTAAATTGTCAGGAGGTTTGTATTCAAATGGCCTTTTGCTTAGCCAAGACATCTCCAGAATGCAGCAGTGCCGAGTTCAATGTGTAATGAATGAAAAGTTTACTATTATATGCAACATAGGCATGGAACCACATACAAGCTAGATTTAGACAACATTTAAAATACATTTAGCCTAAATATCGACACAAATCCAATATGTACTATGGTTTATTTCTGATATTTCAACTCACAGAGTTTGCAGAGCTTCATGAAGGGGATGATCTTGACTGTTGAGCTCCTCTTTCCTTTCCTCCAGACCCTCAAGCCCAGCGGGGAAACAGAAACCTAAAACAGAGAACCGGCTCAGAAGAAACCTCCAGAAAATAACATTCAAACAACACAAGAACAGGTATAAAAACACTGAATGTTGATCTTTTTTTGTTGTTAAACTGTAGATTAATTAAAACACATGGTAGTTACACCGTACCATCACTAGCCTATGTAATTTATTAAACGTAAGAAGTTATAAAATAGTTAGCCGAATTGAAGAAAAATAAAAAGATAATGTGGCTGTGATTTTGAAAATCACAGTTTTAGAAAAGTTTTCAGAAGTTTTCTTGCTGAAAGGAGGCCGAGCCAGTGAGATCTCACCTTCATTAGAGGCTCCATCTCTGAAGAAGACCAATGAAATCTGTGCATCTCAGATGTGCAGTGTTGAAGATTAAAGCCTACTTAAATCTAAACGTAAATCTTTTAACTAATTGTTGTAGAACGAGGCGTCTTCCCATGAAAATTGGCCTGTGAATCACACATGGTCTGTGTGAAATTGCACACAACCTATTTTAATGAGGGGCCACGTGTTGGCTCCTCAGGTCGGTCAGGAGAGATTTTCCCACACCAGCTCACCCAGATTCAACCATACTGAACAAATTAGATTAGTGAGCTTTACTATTTCACCCACACAGATCACTTTAGTCCACTCATAGATTCTGGGCTGGTGAATTAAAGTGATTTGTGAGAATTAAACTATATGAGATTGATTGAACGTATATGATTTTATAGGATATAATTTACATTACATTTAGTCATATTGTGGTGGGCAAGTAGGGACCCGAGGCAAGTAAGACCAAATTTACTCGATACTCATTTTCACAATATTGTAAGGTCTTACCTTAATACCTTAATAATAGAAATAAAATGCGCTCACCTTGCGTGTGGTAGCAGCTGTCAAGCATCAATATCTAAGTGATAATAACCCTCAGTCTCTTTTTATAACTTTGGGATTAAAATCGAAAGTAAATCTAGGTGAGGGGCAGGGTTACCATACATCACATCACAGGATAATGACATGTTTGGAAAGTGGAAACTGACACCATAAAATCACAAGACATTTAAACACGACTTGTGATTGGGCCATACAGGTTGTGAAGATTTAGACTTCTTATGTCAGCTGACACCCTAATCAGTATTGGTATACACTATATATAATAATAATAATAATAATAATAATAATTATATATATTCAATATAAATATATTTAACATTGTTTTCGTTGATTTTGTTGAACTTAAATGTAACTATTAAACTTCAGGACAATGTATCAGTTTCTGTAGCAGTACCACAAATTAAACACATTCTTTAAACAAGCCTGCATGAATTTCAGTGAAGCCTTTATACACAAGTTCACAGTAGTAATATCAATAGAACATTTGCCAACAGCTTGGTGACGTATATAACGTCATGACGTCATTAATTAACCTTATTGACTGGTACATGAACTGGTACAGCCCCCCCCCCCCCCCCCCCCCCATACATGTTCAATAGATTTTAAAGTGTGTATTTTGATGACCTGGTTGCCAATAGGTTGTTTAAGTAGCTTTATTAATTTCTGAACCAGAACTGACAGATTATTGATTTCTAACCCCCAAATACAGCAGCTGATGGATGACGTCACGACACAGGAAGTAAACAAACACAAGTTGCTGTCAAAATCTGTCAAGATGATGAAGAAACTAGGAATCAAGAAATACTTCCACTGAATCTTTTGCCGTGAGTCAGAAAAAAAAGAGACAATTTAGAGAACGCTGCAACATGAATTAACGTGTTATTCGCAAATGAATGTGTTTTGGAAATGGTTGCAGTTATCCAGTAGTAGCTAGTGCTAAAAAGCTAACGGTGCTATTAAGCTTGGAAGAAATCCACTTAGCTAAACCAGACAATTCAGTATCTTAAAGTTAAATACTGAACACTTTCCTTTTATCACTTAGTTCGCTAACAACTGGGTTCATTTACTTATTGAGACCCTTCTGCATAGCCAGCAACCGTTATCCAGTGCTATAGCTAGCTATCTAGATAACAGCACTGCTTCAGTAACCAAGGTAACGGGACCGGAGTTACAACATGTTATTCCGTCTTCTAAACAGCCTCCGTTATTTGTTATTTATATATGTTGGCTAAACCCGGACACAGCAAGAGTTAATGTTGATGACCCACAGTTGGACGCTGTTCTCTGTTCCAGCAGGCACAGCTGTGGTTCATGAAGCCCCTACATGTCCCAGCCTGAGGCAGCCCAGGTGGAGGGCAGCTCTTCTGGGATGCTGAGCCACATGAACCTGCTGGGTCTGGGTGTCCTGCTGGCCTGGCTTGCTTTGTTCCACCTACTGGTCGACATATGGCTGCTGTGTGTGTTCACCAGTCTGCTGGTGGTGCTGGGAGGCTGGTTGTGTTCCCAGTTTGTGCTGAACTCAGACAACTTGCTTCACATTGAGAGGTTCGTCAGCTTGGATGAGACCCCCCACACAGCAGAAGATGAACGGAAACTAGACCTAGAGATCCAGAACATCATCAGGAAGATCGTACGGGACTTTGTGTGGTCCTGGTACAGCACAGTGTCACTGGAGTGTGAGTTTGAGGTGGAGGTTCACAACGCCATGTACTGTATGGCCCTGGAGCTGAAGAGACGCGCCGGGCTGGTGGACCGGAGAGAGCTCACCCAGAGGGTGCTGGATCTGTACGGATGTCACCTGCAGAGCTACCTCAGGTCCCTGGAGGTGCTGGAGGAGCAGGGTGGTGACGAGGCCGAGTGTCTGTGGAGGGTGTACTCCAGAGTCACCTCCCCTCACCCAGCCCTCAAGAGCTCGGCCACGGAGGTGAACCAGGCCCGGGCCATGGTGGACCTGCTTCTTCAGGTGCTAGTGCCCGCACCTCACCTGGAGACCCGCACAGGAAGGTTTGTGGTCGTGGAACTCATCACCTGCAATGTCTTCCTGCCTCTCATCTCCAAACTGTCTGACCCAGACTGGCTCAACATGCTGATCGTGAGCATTTTCACCAGTTCAGCTAAACCAGCTCCGCCCCCTCCTGAGACCACACCCCCTCTCCAGGAACTGCCGATCCAGCAGAAGGCACCTCAGCAGGAGGTTGACACCCCTCCTTGCCCTTTGACCTTCTGCATCCAGCCAGTGACACCCAACGGAATGGAAGCAGACACCCCAGAGTTAGCCGCCTATGACATCATCGATTCAGCAGAGCTCTACTGCCCTCAGCTGCTGGAGGAGGAGGAGCCTCGACCGTACCTGAGGCAGTACCTGCGGCCCGGGAAGTCCAACCCCTTTTACCAGGAGAACGACTCTGACCTGGACTCTCCGCTCACAGACAAGAGAAGCTCCATGGAGTCCCTGCTCATGATCGGTCCAGACGAGGTGCTTGCTGACCGGCTCCGGGAATGTGCCACGCCCACTGACATCAGCAGTGTGGTGGACCTGGAGGATGACCTCCAGTCCTACCCCGGCCTATCAGAGAACCTGTCCTGCCCCAGGGTTCAGCTGGAGCACCGTGAAAGCTACAGACCTAACACGGGCTCCTCCGAGCCTGCTTCCTCCACCAGCCTCAGCAGCCTGCAGGAGCTGGACCGAGACAGGGAGAGTGTCGGCGCCTCGGACAGAGAGCTGCTGCTGGGGGTGCCTGATGGCGTTACTGTGGGCGCGACCCTGTCCTCCCCCCAGGCCTCGTTCAGCTTCCAGCCCCTCAGCAGTCCTGAGGGACCAATCATCATCCAGAACCTCCGCATCACCGGCACCATCACAGCCATGGAGCACCGCGGCACCAGCTCCCATCCCTACACCCTGTACACTGTCAAGGTCTCAGTACTATACATTTACATGCTGTACGAGTCATCAGCTGTGTGTAATGTGTTTATATGTATAATCTGTGTATGGTGCAAGTGTTCACAGTGGTCGTCTGGACAATGTACGAGTCGTATGATATTGTGAATGTTGTGTATAATCCATGTGTTTTTGTTTCAGTATGAGACGTCAATGGGCTGTGAGCCTCCTGCTCCAGAGCCTGACCAGTCAGTGGCCTATCACACTGTCAACAGACGCTACAGCGAGTTCCTTAACCTGCAGACCCGCCTGGAAGAGAGACAGGAGTTACGCAAGATCCTCAAGAGTAAGAGCGTCTCCATGGAGATATGAGCACATGACACATGTCCGTATTCTCCGGTGGAGACGGAAGGTCATGTGATCAGTCTATTGTATTTATTTTTAGTCATTTAGCAGACGCTCTTATCCAGAGCGACTTACAGTAAGTACAGGGACATTCCCATCTCAGGCAAGTAGTGATCTTCAGTAACACCTTAACCTCTCAGCCACCTGACTGCTGTCCTCTCTTGTTTAGGTGTCAAGGGGCCAAAGAAGGTCTTTCCTGAACTGCCTTTTGGGAACATGGACAGTGACAGAGTGGAGGCCAGGAAGAGCTTGTTGGAGACCTTCCTGAAGGTGAGTCAGGAGGATCAGCACAGCTTCAGAATTTCTAATCGGTTACAACTGACCTAAACAAGTCCTGTTCCTAGTGTCTTTCACAGCCTTCCACCTCCCTCTCTCCCCTCTTCTGTGTGCTGTGTTACAGCAACTGTGTTCCATCCCTGAGACGGCCAACAGCGAGGAGATGCAGGAGTTCTTAGCTCTCAACACAGACGCCAGGATCGCCTTCGTCAAGAAGCCTTTCATCGTGTCACGCATAGACAAGGTGGCGCCCTGATCCCTGAGGCTGTGTCATGTCTGTAAGACATATGGCTGGATCAGGACCGCGCTGATTAACTGTGTGTGTGTGTTTTGGTGTGTGTGTGTGTGTGTGTGTGTGTGTGTGTGTGTGTGTGTGTGTGTGTGTGTGTGTGTGTGTGTGTGTGTGTGTGTGTGTGTGTGTGTGTGTGTGTGTGTGTGTGTGTGTGTGTGTGTGTGTGTGTGTGTGTGTGTGTGTGTGTGTGTGTGTGTGTGTGTGTGTGTGTGTGTGTGTGTGTGGAGATGGTGGTGAACGTCATTGTTGACACCCTGAAGACGGCGTTCCCACGTTCAGAGCTGCAGAGCCCGACCGAGGACACGGATGGAGAGATGGATGGTGGGAGGAGCACGTCTGAGAAGAAGAACAGGTATGGAGGACCACACACACCTGGAGAGGATCTACACACTGTGGGCCTCAATGACAATCATTTACTGTTAATCACTCAGCAGACGCTCTTATCCAGAGAGACTTACAGTAAATGAAGGGACATTCCCCCTCCTGAGGCAAGTAGGGTGAAGTGCCTTGCCCAAGGATACATCATTTTCCACAGCCAGCAACGTTCTGATTACTAGCCTGATTCCCAAACAGCTCAGCCACCTGACTCCCCTAATCGATGATGATTGTGTGTGTGTGTGTGTTTGTGTGTGTGTGCGTGTGTTTGTATGTGTGTGCGTGTGTGTGGTCCAGATCCCGTCTGAAGTTCTCCAGTAAGGTGACTCCCGTCCTGAACGGTTCTGATGTCAGGTCCCAGGTGGTCTACAGAGTTGCAGACACTCGACTGGTGAGTAGCACAGGGGCTCACACAGGAAATCACAGTGTATTTACTGGACAGGTGTCAGCCAGTAACACCAAGACAGGCATCACTCTCCTTGATGGAATCACCAAGTCTGTTCCAGAGGAGAGAAGATCTATATACTCCGCTACTGAGTATTACTACCCTCTGTCTACTCTCCTACTGAGTATTACTAACCTCTGTCTGGTCTCCTACTGAGTATTACTACTGTCTGTCTACTCTCCTGAGTATTACTACTCTCTGTATTTTCCATCAGTTCTGTCTGTCTTCAGTTTAGTAATCACCTGATGATCACCAGCAGATAGCTGTACCCCTGGTTACAGAGGCCTGCCTCCCCCTCACTCCCATCTCCCTGTGCCCAAGGTGTGTGGCCGCCAGTCCCTGGACGACCTGGAGGCCTTCCTGAGGGAGCAGGAGAGGCTGGTGGGCCGACTGCCTGGGGCTGAGCTGGGGCTGGAGGGGCGGCAGGATGGACCCCCTGTCCGAGGGAAGGGGGAGTGCTGTGGCTGCCTGCAGAGCAGCTTCAAAGGAGCTGCTGATCAGGACACAGGTGCGTTTACATGAAGTCCTTCAGTAGATGCTCTTATCCAGAGCAAATTATAGCAAAATCAACTCACTTGTATTTATATAGCACCTTTAAAACAACTTCAGTTCAGTTCAGTTGAAACACAATAAACCAGGATACAGAACACAGTACCCACTGGAGCTTATGGGGTAGAATAAATCAAGAAGATCAAATTAAATAAAAGAATGCAGGGACATTCCCCCTGACGCAGGTAGGTGAGAAGTACCCTGCCCAAGGACACAGTGTTCCCTCAGCCGCCTGGCTCCCTGAGGTAGAGCAGCTCCTGGGGCCTGATGGTTGGCTGCCTGGCTGATTCACTGCCTGTATTGTTGGCTGGCAGACAGCTGTCAGCTAGTTTCACTTCGTAAATGCGTCTTGAATAGTGACTAACTGGTTCTGGTGATGGGAAATGATCCTAACCGTCAGAGACTGTCATCCGATGTCATCTGATGGGATTTTTTAGTGTGTGTGCGGGGAAGTATCAGATGAACAAGACCAGACACACACACACCCTTCTTCCTCTCTCCCATACACACTGTGCTCTGCCATGACAGGCTGACCTCATCATTTTACATGGCTTGTCTATCTCTCTTCCAAAGTGAAATTTATGTTTTTCAGCTTGTGATTAAATCCAGATGTCTTGTTTAATTTCTGGGACAAAAGTTCATACTGAGGCCAGACAGTTTGGGTTTGGGTGTGTTGCTCCTTCCCATTGGCCAGACAGTCGAGGTTAAATGTCTTTCTCCTTTTAATTGGTCCAGACAGTCAGTGCCCTAGTTGCACTGCGTTGACCAGCGATGTTACACCTTCGCCACAAGATGTCAGTATTACATCACATGCTATTTTCACACTAAATCAAATTTGAAAGCATTTCTCTTGAATGTAATAGAAAAACACAATTACTTTGGACACCTCGTGTTTGGATTAAAAAACACTTGGGAAATGGACTATGGAAAACTTTTGATATGATTCCAGTCAGGCGATGTGTCTCTGTAGTACTTGGAAGAAAAACCTGGTTCTTAGAAAGTTCGACACTGAAAACAGCCCCAGAACTGTGTTAGCTGTGGTGGGAAGGTGCTATCAAAGCCACCAGAGGAGCCTGAGGAGGGAGACTGAAGGACACTGGCAGTCCTGCTGTTACACTGGACACTGCTGCTCCTGCTGTTACTTAGCTGACACTACATAGACCTCTGACTGTGTGTGTGTGTGTGTGTCCACAGCCTCTGAGACCGCCCTGGCAGACACAGCTCTGAACATCCTGTGTGTGGTGATCAGGAACCAGTGGAGCTGGCTCTGTAGTAAGAACTTCCAGAAGAGCCTCCGTCTGCTGTTTGGGACCCTCATCAACAGGTGAGCCCTCTTTAGAACCCTCATCAACAGGTGAGCCCTGTTTAGAACCCTCATCAACAGGTGAGCCCTGTTTAGAACCCTCATCAACAGGTGAGCCCTCTTTAGAACCCTCATCAACAGGTGAGCCCTGTTTAGAACCCTCATCAACAGGTGAACCCTCTTTAGAACCCTCATCAACAGGTGAGCCCTGTTTAGAACCCTCATCAACAGGTGAACCCTCTTTAGAACCCTCATCAACAGGTGAGCCCTGTTTAGAACCCTCATCAACAGGTGAACCCTCTTTAGAACCCTCATCAACAGGTGAGCCCTGTTTAGAACCCTCATCAACAGGTGAACCCTCTTTAGAACCCTCATCAACAGGTGAGCCCTCTTTAGAACCCTCATCAACAGGTGAGCCCTGTTTAGAACCCTCATCAACAGGTGAACCCTCTTTAGAACCCTCATCAACAGGTGAGCCCTGTTTAGAACCCTCATCAACAGGTGAGCCCTGTTTAGAACCCTCATCAACAGGTGAGCCCTGTTTAGAACCCTCATCAACAGGTGAGCCCTGTTTAGAACCCTCATCAACAGGTGAACCCTCTTTAGAACCCTCATCAACAGGTGAGCCCTGTTTAGAACCCTCATCAACAGGTGAGCCCTGTTTAGAACCCTCATCAACAGGTGAGCCCTGTTTAGAACCCTCATCAACAGGTGAACCCTCTTTAGAACCCTCATCAACAGGTGAGCCCTGTTTAGAACCCTCATCAACAGGTGAGCCCTGTTTAGAACCCTCATCAACAGGTGAGCCCTGTTTAGAACCCTCATCAACAGGTGGATGAAGGCTATCAGAGTCAGTCAGCTCAATGTGGAGCTTCCAAGGTTTGTGTGTGTGTGGATGTGTCTGTGTGTCTGTGTGTGTGTGTGTCTGACTGTCTGTCTGTGTCTGTGTGTGCGTCTGTCTGTCTGTCCAGGGAGGCCCACAGCCATAAGGCTTGTGCTTACACTATTACAGATTACATAATTAGTTAGTGTACGGAGAGTAGACACAGATGTTGGAAACCGTATCCATGCCAATCAGTGTGTGTGTGTGTGGGATATGTTTGTCTGGAAAATCAGCGGTCATAAACAGTGGTGTTGTTTGAGGGATGTATGGTTATATAAAGTGGAAAGTGGGACAGTTTAAAATGATGCTCTTAATTCGTAGAGGTTGGTGTGTCTGGGTGCTTTGTTGCTCTGATTGAGTAAAAGTCAACAGAGTTACAACTTGGGTCATTATTGGTTGGTTATTTGGTTATTTGGTCCAGCCCAGAACTACTGTAACACTAGTCCGGACATAACCCTAGCCTTACTGTCTAAGGCCTGCATAAACACTACGTCATATTCTGTCACAGGCAGACATCACTGCTTGACAGACCACAGAAAGTACAGGTGTGCCATGTTGGTGCACCTGGAATATCACCCACACAGGTTTCCTTCTCAGCACAGTGAAAGGTCCGCTTGTAGACGCGAAGCTGGCACACAGGCACAGCACAGTCACAGACCTGGGACCTGTCACACCTCACCTCCACACCGCTCCTCCCCTCCTCCTCCCCTCCTCCTCCCCTCCTCCTGTCCCTCTGCCTCCCTCTCACCTGTCTGCCATGACATGCTGCCTTATACTCCAGTACTACTAAATGGAATAGGAATATTTTGACGGTAAAAGGGCTGGTTTGCAATGGAGGGCTGGGAGATCAGGGGCTGGGAGATCAGGGGCTGGGAGATCAGGGGCTGGGAGATCAGGGGCTGGGAGATCAGAGGCTGGGAGATCAAAGGCTGGGAGATCAGGGGCTGGGAGATCAGGGGCTGGGAGATCAGGGGCTGGGAGATCAGGGGCTGGGAGATCAGGGGCTGGGAGATCAGGGGCTGGGAGATCAGAGGCTGGGAGATCAGGGGCTGGGAGATCAGAGGCTGGGAGATCAGGGGCTGGGAGAGCAGGGGCTGGGAGATCAGGGGCTGGGAGATCAGGGGCTGGGAGATCAGAGGCTGGGAGTTCAGGGGCTGGGAGATCAGGGGCTGGGAGATCAGGGGCTGGGAGAGCAGGGGCTGGGAGAGCAGGGGCTGGGAGAGCGGGGGCTGGGAGATCAGAGGCTGGGAGATCAGGGGCTGGGAGATCAGAGGCTGAGAGATCAGAGGCTGGGAGATCAGGGGCTGGGAGAGCAGGGGCTGGGAGAGCGGGGGCTGGGTGGAGAAGTGGAGACAGAAAACAGACTGTTCTGCAGTTTGTGCTCCGGCTGGTCCTCCTGTCATCTGCTGAGCAGTTACATGTGGGGAGCTGTTTAACCAACGTCAAACGGGTCATTAATTCTCTGGTCTTCTGCAGGCTGCCTGCCAGAGCTAGCAGGGGATATCTACATCTAGCCTCACTGCTGAGGGAGAGCTGGGAGGTAGAAATCCCTCTGCCCCTGCCCCCCTGGGCCTCTAGCCCCCATGGGCCCCCAGCTTCTCTGGGCCTCCTGTCCCCCTGGGCCCTAGCCCCCCTGGGCCTCCAGCCCCCAACCTCAACTGTGAGCCTGCCAGTAGACAGCAGGTGGACAGATCTCAACACCTCCATGTGGTCTTCCACCTCAAGAGGAGTGGGTTTCAGTGTTTATTATAGTGTGGGTAGGAAACAGGTCCAGCTGTTTTCAACATAGTGTTTCTGTGACAAACCTAGCCCCCCCCCCCCCCCGGTCCCAGAGCAGAACTCCTCACACGTTTTTCCCTCAGGAGTTCATCATTGAGTGAGTTATGTGTAGGGCTGCTCAGCCCTGGGTGTTAAAAGGAGTTTTTTTTACGGTCTGAATTGTTACTAGACCTACAGTGGAGATCCTCTCCTCTTCGCCCTCTGCTCTCCTTTCCAAATTCATGCTCCAGGTCAAGGTTAGGTAACTCCATGAAAGTTACCCCCCCTCCGAGTGCCCTTTCTAGCCTAAGTGACATTCACTTGACCAGAATTAGACACAGTAATCCTAGCTGGTTGTAGCCTAGTTTAGCCTAGCGTAACACCAGGGGTCCCTTGGGAAACCAGGACATCGAGACTTCCACAATTAGCTTAGCTTAGCTTAGCGTGGTGGCCCCAGGGCCCCCTCAGGGAGGACATGAAAGCCCTGCTGGAGAAGCTGTGGTCACAGCAACCTCATCCCAGGATGCTCAGGGAAGATATAGTTAGCTTCCTGACCAGTGTGTGAGCAGCAACACTATCCAGCAGGGTAACATAAAGCTGATGGGTGATAAACACTGGGGTCCCTGGCTGGCAGACAGAGAGGTGAGGTCGCTTCTGTTTCCAGATGACCCAGAGGACAGCATAGCACAGCTATGCTAGCAGCTTCATCCGTACCTCCAGAGAGTCTGTCAGGATCCAGGACCACAGCCTGGAGAAAACAAAGCCAAGGTCATTCTCAGTTTAAATGGAGGGGCCTGTCGATGTGCTTTTGACCATATATGGCAACGTTCAGTTGGAACGAGCATCTGTTAAGAGTCCATGGTGAGCCTGTGAACTCATGTTTATGCATGAGCAGGAAACAGCCAATAAAGAGCCTGTGCCAGGTACGTAATAGTCCACTTCTCCACTTTATCCTGGCTTTGAGGTGATTATAATGGGTATTACTGCTTTGTTATGAGAAGTGTGACCTCAAAGGCACGGACTGTCCAGGACAGGCTGGGCTAAAGCTGTCTCTAGTTCTAGCAGTTCTAGGCAAGACTAGAGCTGTTTCCAAAGCACCGCTCCTAGGTTCTAGAACCACATGAAACATGCATATGATCCTTGGTGTCCCTGGTACCACAGAGCAGTGAAATGACAATCAGAACCAGGCGGTCCCTGTGCTGGGCCCCATCTGTGTGTCTGAGGTGGACAGTGTCTCTGTGGTCGATCTTAATGCCTTCCAGTTGGAAACCCAGGCTGCTCGTTCTCTTGCAGCTTCACATGCCATTTGTCCGACCTAATGGGTTCAAGAAAGGCTGAGCCGTTGCTCGTGTACCGGGCCAGCCAATCAGACTTCAGCTCTGAAAATGGTCATGCCACGAAAAAGTGTTTGCGTGTGTCTGCACTGTGCGTGAGCGTGTCTGCGTGTGCATGCGTGTGAGCATGTGTGTGTACATGTGTGTGAGCGTGTGTGTGAGCCCCACAGTAGCAGCTTAGCATGTTCGTGTGTCTTCATGTGTTCTTTTGTCCTGTTGGCACCAGGCGTCCTGTCACCATGGAAACCACCGTCTGACTTCCTGCTGTGCTGTACGGTGTGTGATTGGCAGGTGGCTGGATGTGGGCGTGGCTAACCTGCTGTGTACCCAGTACTGGGTGGCGTACCTGAGGGAGCTGCAGGAAGCTGTCTGGCCGGGGGGGGCGCTGCCCGCACAGCCCCGCCCTCAACGGACCCCCCAGGAGAAGATGGAGAGCAAGGAGGAGGCACTCAGCTGCCTTATGAGCCTCATACCTGGTAGCTGCTGCCCCATACACACACACACACACACACTCACACACACACACACACACACTCGCACACTCACACACACACACGCACACACACACACACACACACACACACACACACACACACTCACACACACACTCACACACACACACACACACACTCACACACACACACACACACTCACACACTCACACACACACACGCACACACACACACACACATACACACACACACTCACACACACACACACACACACTCACACACACCTACACTCACACACACACACACACACACACACACACACACACACACATACACTCACATACACTCACATACACTCACAAACACAGAGTAATGCTCTTTGTTGACTGTCTCTATATTTGCTCCCTCATCCTATAAGTTAGACCTGCTAGACTGGAGTTGACCTTGGATGACTGGGATGGCTGTGGCCACCTCTGTGCCCCCAGCCCCCCTCTCAGCCCCCCTCTCAGCCCCCTCCCTGGCCCCCCTGACCTGAGGCTAAATGTGTTCCTGTGTGTTCACAGGTCTGGTGTCTGACATCCTGGGAGAAGACAAGTTTAAACGCAGCTGGAAAACTGTTCTAGAGTCTTTGCAGGATTCCAATATAAACAGGTGATCACATAGACAGACACGCAAGCCCATTCACACACACACACACACACACACACACACACACACACACACACACACACACACACACACAAGCACAAATAAACAAAAACAAACGAATGCTAACACAAGCATGCAAAAAAAAAAAGTAAGTGGAGGACAGTTTGGACTGCAGGCTCCAGCTGTCTGACTCTCTTTATGACTTCATTGCTCTGGGATCCAGCTTAATGAAGGTGCTGATGTCCTGTGTCTCTTCCTGTCTGTCCACTTCCTGTCAGACACCTGATGTACTGTTTGAGGGACATCCTGCTGGAGATCCTGGTGCCTGAGTCTTCTGAAGAAGACTTCCAGAAGACTCTGCTGCAAAGTCTGTCCAAAAACCATGAGAAGCTGCCACCTTGAGAGAAAACACACACACACGCAACTGGACACATTGATGCATTTTTGAAGGACATTTTTTGACTGAAATATGTTGTACTTGGAATTAGTGATGTTGACCCTGCCTCCTACACCCTGCCTCCTACACCCTGCCTCCTACACCCTGCCTCCTACACCCTGCCTCCTACACCCTGCCTCCTACACCCTGCCTCCTACACCCTGCCTCCTACACCCTGCCTCCTACACCCTGCCTCCTACACCCTGCCTCCTACACCCTGCCTCCTACACCCTGCCTCCTACACCCTGCCTCCTACACCCTGCCTCCTACACCCTGCCTCCTACACCCTGCCTCCTACACCCTGCCTCCTACACATCCCCTCTTCAGTCTCCTTGTATCCTCTCTTGTCTCCTTGTATCCTCTCTTGTCTCCTTGTCTGTGTCCTATGGTATTCCGGCACATGGTCGAGGTGTCTGCCTATTTCCCTCTGCCTGTCTTAATCACACAGATTGTCTTAAAGTACGTGACACTTTACAGCTGGTCAAACACAGCCCAGACCAGCCTCATGTACAAGCAGAGGCCCTGCAGGAAAGCAGTTTAGTGGAACCAGAGATGGATGTTGTTTTAGGACCAGACCCTCTTTTCTCTCTTATCTTCCTCCCAGGGTTTTTAGGCTCACAGCAGCTTGTAGTCATGGGAGACATTCTAGAAGGTTTATCAAACTTCCAGAATGTTTTTTAGGCAGCTTGTGTGCCTGCGTTGCACAAACCGGAGAGTCAACTAATTCTTTAAACTGCTTCATTACTTCAGTGTTTATTTGGGCCTGTCTAAAGTGGTCAAGATTTCCTTAATTGGAAGCAGCCTATTGTTTTCACTGTGTCACACAGGAACCATTAATCATAGATAACACCGAAATAAACATGGAAGATGATATCAGGACACCGTTACAATGTTAGTTTAGGGTCGAATACAAGAGGCCTATATCCTAACATCTGCATTCCACTTTACACTTCAATCATTCATTTTAATGTGTTTGGTACTTACTGTGATATTGTCATATTTATTTACATAATTTATTTGATTTATTGTAAATATTGATTGATTCCTGTGTATTTATACATGCCAGTAATATTCTTTCCAATAGAAAGTATTAACAGAGGTTTGCCTTAAACATGACCTCTGTCTGTCTGCCTGCCTGCCTGCCTGCCTGTCTGTCTGTCTGTCTGCCTGTCTGTCTCCATCAGGAACACCAGCCGGACAAGCAGAGACAGTCAGTCTTGTGTGAGGATAGCATGCTATGTTATGGTACAAAAAATTGTGCAATTGTTGAAGTTAGTTTTTCCCTTGTGAACCACATGTTCGTTATTTGTTATATACTGTTAAAAGCACCTAAAAACCAAGCGTACGACATCTCAGCACCACCTCTGTGTCTTTAAAGCTCCCCTGCCACACCCTCTGTTTACACAAGCTAATCCACCATCATGTTTACTCAGCTCAGACTCCATGAAAGGTGCCATTCTCACAGCCAGTCCTTCTCCAGTGACAGGAACATTGAGGCCTGCTCATGCCTGCTGTCACGGCTGCTGGAAGCTTCTAGATGTGATGTAGACCCCCCCCCATGTTTACACAGATGCCACGGTAACCTGCGGTAGCAGAGGTTCTTGTGGCTGTCTGTGTGTCTGCCGTAGGCCTCGCTGACTGTGGGCTCTGTTCAGACGGGCTCCGTAGGCCATATCAGCAAGCTGTGGCCCCTGAAGGGCCAGGCTGCAGGGCTCCGTAGGGCCAGGCTGTGGGCCCCTGAAGGGCCAGGCTGCGGGCCTCCGTAGGGCCAGGCTGTGGGCCCCTGAAGGGCCAGGCTGTGGGCCCCTGAAGGGCCAGGCTGCAGGCCCCTGAAGGGCCAGGCTGCGGGGCTCCGTAGGGCCAGGCTGTGGGCCCCTGAAGGGCCAGGCTGCAGGCCCCTGAAGGCCCAGGCTGCGGGCCCCTGAAGAGCCAGGCTGCTGGTCCCTGAAGGGTCAGGCTGCAGCCCCTGAAGGGCCAGGCTCCGGGCCCCTGAAGAGCCAGGCTGTGGGCACCTGAAGGGCCAGGCTGTGGGCACCTGAAGGGCCAGGCTGCAGCCCCTGAAGGGCCAGGCTCCGGGCCCCTGAGGCTGCTGGGTGGTGATGTGATGATCTCTGAATGGAGTCTGACATGTCACAACCATGACCAAGAATTCCATGGAAACATGATCTGATCTGTGAGTTTCTAATTCAATCTAGGAGGTCTTCCAGCCCGGGGGGCGGAGCCTCACTCTCCTCACAGTATAACCCTCTTCTGTCCTCCCTGTGTCCCGGTGCTCGTTGACGTGGTTACCGCCAGTGTGGTTGGATATGGTTCCTGGATGTTGATCTCTGAGTGTGACTGTACCTGTGACCTTGATTTACAGTGTTGTAACAATGAAGTGCATGGTTCATTGTGGAAAAAAAAAGAAATAAAACATCCTAATCTGACCTTCTAGGTGTATTTATGGGACTGGACCCTCCTCTTCCTCAGAACTCCAACATCCATCAGTACCAGGGGGTTGCCCATTCTACTGTACAAGCACACAGGACGAAGAGCGTGGAGACATCTAGCGTGGCTGTGCTGCGGCTCTGGGAGGTCTTATAAGAGAAAGAGAAGAAGAGTTTCAAAAAGGGTGGATGGAGCCAGCCAGACCTCAGATACCTTGTTACTACGGCAACAGAATGACCAGCAGCTCTACAGCCGAAGAGGCCAGAAACCGTAACCGTGGTGACATGTGGTGAACAGAAGGATTCTGTGAACCAACCACCTGCTGCTCCAGACCAGCACAACACAGACGAAGCCATCTGTCACTCAAAAACACCCATCAAACTCTCTCTCTCTCACACACACACACACACACACACACACATACCCTTCTCTCTCCCTCACACACACTTCCATCTATGTCCATTCTTACCACTCATACACTCTTTCTCACACACACACACACACACACACACACACACACACACACACACACACACACACACACATATCAATCTCACTCTCACACAGTGAATCCAGCAGGCTGTATGGAGGGAGAGCCCTGACTGGGTCTTCAACAGGCAGAGTTTTCTTCTTGGAAACAAATGAGTAATGCAGGGAACAGCCTCCTTAATGAGCGCAGAGGAGAGCAGCAGGACGGAGCTGAATAATGAGGCTCCAGGCCTCTGCTGAAACATTAGACAGACGGCTCAACCTGCTCCTGCTTTCTCCATCACATGGAGGCATCCCACCCCCCTGGTACCCCACCACCCTGGTACCCCACCCCCCTGGTACCCCACCACCCTGGGACCCCACCACCCTGGTACCCCACCACCCTGGTACCCCAACCTGGTACCCCACCACCCAGGGACCCCACCACCCTGGTACCTCACCACCCTGGGACCCCACCACCCTGGTACCCCAACCTGGTACCCCACCACCCTGGTACCTCACCACCCTGGGACCCCACCACCCTGGTACCCCACCACCCTGGTACCCCAACCTGGTACCCCACCACCGTGGGACCCCACCACCCTGGTACCCCACCACCCTGGTACCCCAACCTGGTACCCCAACCTGGTACCCCACCACCCTGGTACCCCACCACCCTGGTACCCCAACCTGGTACCCCACCACCCAGGGACCCCACCACCCTGGTACCCCACCACCCTGGGACCCCACCACCCTGGGACCACACCACCCAGGGACCCCAACCTGGTACCTCACCACCCTGGGACCCCACCACCCTGGGACCCCACCACCCTGGTACCCCACCACCCTGGGACCCCACCACCCTGGGACCACACCACCCAGGGACCCCAACCTGGTACCTCACCACCCTGGGACCCCACCACCCTGGGACCCCACCACCCTGGGACCCCACCACCCTGGGACCCCACCACCCTGGGACCCCACCACCCTGGGACCCCACCACCCTGGTACCCCACCACCCTGGTACCCCACCACCCTGGTACCCCACCACCCTGGGACCCCACCACTCTGGGACCCCACCACCCTGGGACCCCACCACCCAGGGACCCCAAAACCTTGGTACCCCACCACTGGTTCTACCCCACTGTTTTTAGATCAGTGTAATTCTGGACGGCCTGGTTTACATGGAAAACATGTTCCCATCTGGGGTTATGCAACTCCACAGCTCTGAAGCCTCTGCAGTCTCCTCCTGAAGCCGACAGGCTTCAGCACTGCCTGTGTTCACAAGCACATTTGGGTTTTTACTCACTTTTGTTTTCTTTTTGGATCTTACATAATCAAATCCACGTGCCCAGAGTTTAAACCCAGACTAAGACCTTTATGAACCTCAAGCTGGTGGCAGATTACCGGTGAGACTGAAGGTGTATTAGATACTTCTTCCTACGTCTCTCTGCGTAATGGATCACACAATACTGTACTGTTTCTCCACTTCCTTCCTTGGCTAATGAGAAAATGGCCATGAAGCTTTGTAATCTTGATGAAGACCCTCCTCCCTGGAGTCTGAAGTGGTGTCAGGTGGCTCAGTGGTTAAGGCGTTAAGGCTAGTGATCGGAAGGTTGCGTGTTTGATTCCTGACTGTGGCAACATGGCGTTGTGTTTCTGGGCAAGGCACTTCACCCTACTCTCCTCAGGGGGGAATGTCCCTGTACTCTGCTGTAAGTCGCTCCGGATAAGAGTGTCTGCTAAATGAATGACTGAAGGTGAAGTGAGAGTGATATTTACACCTCATGTCGGTCTGCCTGACTGAAGCACGTGGATGGGACTCTGGGTGCTAGCATAATGACCCTGCCAGATACTGTCTCAGTGTGGGAGTCCCTGTGGAGTTTCTGAACAGCGCCCTCTGGTGTTAACTGTCTGTATCAGGAGTCACTGTAGAGTCCACTCACTCCCACGCACAATGTCTGGAAACACAGGTGTGATCCTAATGTGAAGCAGAGATTAAACTGTTGTGTTGAGCTGCCCTGCAGGTAGGAGAGACGCTTTACTAAATATCTGATATCTCCACAATTCTGTGTATAACGATCTGTACAGAGGCCAGGTGTTTTGTGTGCAGGGGAGCATGTTCTCCTCTAGAGGGAGCTGTGGTCAAACAGGTCAGGTTAATGACCCAAACATGTGTTTCCCCTTTTGGCCACCAGGGGACAGTGGAGGACAAGATGGGAGGGATCCACCTGTTACCCCCGAAGCCCTCCTCCTTCCCTGCAGACTGTCAGGAAATCAACCTCCACATCAGTCATAGAAGACTGAATTGCTCTCAAGGTTTCTTCAAAAAAAGAATCTCCCTAGTGAGTTTTTCTGTGAGGTTTTCCTTGATGGTTTAGGTTGTTTGAGGGGCAGTTCTATGTGCATATGTGAAGCCCTTTGTGACATTGCTTGTAAAGAAGGGCTGTACATTTATTGATTTGATTTGATATGACTGTGTGTCAGTCAGTCATTCAGTCAGTCAGTCAGTTAGTCCGTCAGTCTGTCAGTCAGTCAGTTAGCTGATCTGTGTACAGTTCTTCACATCTTTGGGGGACTCTTCCTCCTCACTTCACTAGTCTCTACATCGTTACACCACCTGATGACACTGTGTCATGACTGCCCCCAGTGTTCTACTGTCCCTCTGGGCTTCACACAGGGTTGGAGGTTCTAAGTGTGGTTCACCACCTCCGCATGAGCCTCAGAATGAGCCTCAGAATGAGCCTCAGAATGAGCCTCAGAATGAGCCTCAGCATGTCGCAGTGCGCAGGGGGTGGAGCCTCTTTAGTGAGCTACACCTGTCTGTCTCTCTCACTGTACCTATCTCTCTCACTGTACCTATCTCTCTCACTGCACCTGTCTCTCTCTCTCACTGCACCTGTCTCTCTCTCTCACTGCACCTGTCTCTCTCTCTCACTGCACCTGTCTCTCTCTCTCACTGCACCTGTCTCTCTCTCTCACTGCACCTGTCTCTCTCTTACTGCACCTGTCTCTCTCTCTTACTGCACCTGTCTCTCTCTCTTACTGCACCTGTCTCTCTCTCACTGCACCTGTCTCTCTCTCTCACTGCACCTGTCTCTCTCCCATTGCATTTGTCTCTCGCTGAATTAGTCTCTCTCTCTCTCTCTGCATATTTGTTGAAATGTTCTAATCACTGTGCAGCCTGATCTGCCAGTCTCCTGCAGCTGTTCTCTGCTTCTGCAGTTCCTGGACCAACAGAATCCCCTTTGTTAAAGTTAGTCTCTCCCAGCAGGATGGAAATGTTGTGCTTCTGCCAATACATGATTGTAAATCTGCTTCAGGGACACCCTAGACCTTTACTAAATACAGACCCACACACAAATGCTCACTCTCTGACACACACACACACACACACACACACACAAACATACACACAGGTGTTGGTCATCACTCTCCACGGTAGTGGCTCCAGTTTCCACTCAGCTTGGACGTAATGCCAGTGGTGTCTGCTAAGAGCTTCATCACACTGTTTCCCACTGTTCCATTGTAGCAGGAATGAGATCCTGCAGTTACATGACGTCAGAAGTTACGGGAAACGATTTCAAGCTGCATCGTAGTCTTGAAGAAGAGCGAGCGAGAGAGAGAGAGAGAAACTGAGAGGGGAAAAAAACAGACGGACTGACTGATGGAAGGATGCAGAGCGGGAGAGGGAAAGAGAGAGAGACACATGACGTTCTCTGCTGGTCTGAGTTCCTGGTGAAGTTCTCCAGGCATGGTTCTGAGAAAGATCTTTCACTCTCTTTCTCTCTTTCCGACTCCTTGCTGTAAACCTGGGCCATCGCCGCAGGACTTCAGAATCAATCTGGCCATCAGGATCACCATAACAACCCTGCCAGGGAGGGGGAGGCTGCACAGGAATTCTTCTTGACCACCCCCCCCTTCCACCCCCTTTCACCCCACGCCTCTCCCCACCTCCCTAGCTACCCCCCCCCCACCACCACCAACACCATCACCACTCACACACCTCTACCCCCCCCCCCACTCCCCCCTCTATCTAATTTCTAAACCGTCCTGTCTTTCTTTATCGAACACAGATGCTGTTGACTCCAATCTCTGCCTCTCCTCTCAGCCCTGGCCTCAGCTGGCGGCCAGAGCCAATCAGAGGAGGGTACGGGACCAAGTGCCAGTCCCTAATCTAAAGTGTGGAGATAGAAGCCAGCACGCCGCCCCCCCCCCCCACCCCCATCCCCCCAGACCACTCAATCTAGTGTTCTGGAGAGCAGATGCCTCACCTGCTATCTGCTCTCATCTCTGTGACTGGGGAGAGGGGATGGAGAGAAGCTGCATTTGTGACAATCTCCAAACAACAAGAATTTGATTTATGTAAAGCAGGCGATGTGTCAGTGTGGATTGTGGTCTCTCCTCTCCAGCCTGTGAGCGTCTGTGGTGACTGAACTGCTCTGCTCTGCCCAGGGGTGTGCTCTGCCCAGGGGTGTGCTCTGCTCAGGGATGTGCTCTGCCCAGGGGTGTGCTCTGCCCAGGGGTGTGCTCTGCCCAGGGGTGTGCTCCGCCCAGGGATGTGCTCTGCCCAGGGGTGTGCTCTGCCCAGGGGTGTGCTCTGCTCAGGGATGTGCTCCGCCCAGAGATGTGCTCCGCCCAGGGATGTGCTCCGCCCAGAGATGTGCTCCGCCCAGGGATGTGCTCCGCTCAGGGATGTGCTCCGCTCAGGGATGTGCTCTGCCCAGGGGTGTGCTCTGCCCAGGGGTGTGCTCTGCTCAGGGATGTGCTCTGCCCAGGGGTGTGCTCTGCCCAGGGATGTGCTCCGCCCAGGGATGTGCTCCGCTCAGGGATGTGCTCCGCTCAGGGATGTGCTCTGCCCAGGGGTGTGCTCTGCCCAGGGGTGTGCTCTGCTCAGGGATGTGCTCTGCCCAGGGGTGTGCTCTGCCCAGGGGTGTGCTCCGCCCAGGGATGTGCTCCGCCCAGGGATGTGCTCCGCCCAGGGGTGTGCTCCGCCCAGGGGTGTGCTCTGCTCAGGGATGTGCTCTGCTCAGGGATGTGCTCTGCCCAGGGATGTGCTCTGCTCAGGGATGTGCTCCGCCCAGGGATGTGCTCCGCCCAGGGATGTGCTCCGCTCAGGGATGTGCTCCGCCCAGGGATGTGCTCCGCCCAGGGATGTGCTCCGCTCAGGGATGTGCTCCGCTCAGGGATGTGCTCCGCCCAGGGATGTGCTCCGCCCAGGGATGTGCTCCGCTCAGGGATGTGCTCCGCCCAGGGATGTGCTCCGCCCAGGGATGTGCTCCGCCCAGGGATGTGCTCCGCCCAGGGATGTGCTCCGCTCAGGGATGTGCTCCGCTCAGGGATGTGCTCCGCTCAGGGATGTGCTCCGCCCAGGGATGTGCTCTCACCCTTTAGCAACGTTCAAATGACATTTCACACTTCTGATTCTGTGAACTCAACCAGACGGAATCGCATCTCATCTGACATGTTACAGCAGACAGATTCTATTGGTCGGAAGGGTGTCCAGATGGTTTGTACAAGCGTAGACATGTTCTCTACTGTTTCTATTGTTTCTACTGGTCAGTAGGTCCAGGTGTTTTTTTCTACAGTCAAGATTCACAATCACACTTTTGTCCCCCTTCCTCTTCTTCCACCTTCCCCCCAGAACACGAAATAGTTAACCAATTCAGCAATGACACGTCTCAGGGACAGGTTCCCATGGGAACATTAACCCCCCCTCTTTTAGCAGCTTTGTACATCCACCCTCTGAACATCTGCTGGTCGCTGCTCTGGTCTGGTGTGAACCTGGAGACCTCAGACATCCATCCCATCATCTGGACGTGGTGGTCTCACCAAGCTCTGACACTGATCTCCCCTAATGAATCTGTTACTGATATCTAGTCTGGAGAGCCCAGGCTGGGATCACCTCTAGGGTCAGTCCCTCTGGAGTGGAGAGGGGAGTTCCCCCGCCCCCCCCCCTCTCCTTGAAACATGGCCTAATCAGAAGGATTAGTTAATCAGCTGCACCTGTTGGATTGACTGGAGCTGCAGGGTTAGGAGGCTCACAGGCTGGTCCGTGGGAACGAGGGGGTCTGGAGCCGGGGTGGGGGGGGGGGGTTTGGGTCTGGCCAGGGGGGGCTGGATAAGGGTTGGTGTGGAGGGACTGGAGGGCTGGGGGTGTTGGGTTGAGTCCTCCCTGGAGAGTGAGAGGCCAGGCCAGAGGAGAGCCTGTAGCCTGGCTGAGTACAGCCATGAATCCAAACCATGTTAGACTGAGAGTCCATCTGAAGGGAACTGCAGGATCCTACTTGGAAGTGACACACTGAACCCTGAGAGGAAGAGCTTTTCCTGCCCTCATTAATCTGATTATACCGCTGGTCCTTCTAGGATTCTTCTGCTGAGATCAACATTCTTCTGTTTGACTGGAGAGTGTGTGTGTGTGTGTGTGTGTGTGTGTGTGTCATGTATGGAGTGTCAGTGTGCTGCTGTGAAAACATGACTGGTGTCACCTCAGGCTTGGTCATGTGACTGGTGTCACCTCAGGCTTGGTCATGTGACTGGTGTCACCTCAGGCTTGGTCATGTGACTGGTGTCACCTCAGGCTTGGTCATGTGACTGGTGTCACCTCAGGCTTGGTCATGTGACTGGTGTCACCTCACCTCTGCTGGCAGCCTGACTGACCATCCTGGTGAAATATTTACTTAAGGAGAGAAAACCATCCTGGTTACCTAATGAAATCAAGTATTCAGAAGTAAAACCTGCAACAGAGAGGAAGTCATCAAGAGAGAAAGAGAGATAGAGAGAGAGTGGATAATCAAGAGACAAAGAGAAAGAGAGGAGAAAGGGAAGGGGATTTTGGGGGGGTGCTGTGGGCTGGGTGGGGTGGGGAGGTGGGGTGGGGAGGTGGGGAGGGGTGGGGTAGGGTAGGGAGTAATACTCAGCCAGGCGTGAAAATGTTGTTTTTGGCTGACTTCCTGTGTGGCTGTTGTAACGCCTGCGGTGGGTCTGGCTGAGCTCCACCCTCCTGCACCTGCAGGACTGAAAACTGCATGACGTCTGCTGGTAATAGTGTTTAACTCACTCCTCAATGATGTCACAGCCAGGGGCGAGGGGGTGGGGATGTGGGGCTAGGGATGAGGCTGGGGCTGGGGATGGGGCTGAGGCTGGGGATGGAGCTGAGGCTGATGGAGGGATCTGTAGCTAACACATGGCTGTGGTTTGGACAGCTGGATCTTCCCAGCCCCCCATGTGAACACCATGGTCCAGGCTCCTGTTAGAACTGAGCTCTGGACCTCACAAGGCCACAGAAGGTTCTCCAGAAGGTTCTCTTCTTCTCTGCAGCTAAATATGTCAGGTAACCGATTGGTTAAGGTGTTGGGCTAGTGATCAGAGGGTTGCGAGTTCAACTCCTGGCCGTGCCAACATGACGCTGTGTCCTTGGGCAAGGCACTTCACCCTACTTGCCTCAGGGGGGAATGTCCCTGTACTTGCTGTAAGCTGCTCTGGATAAGAGCATCAGCTAAATGACTAAATGTAAGTTAGACAATTGAGAGGGACTATCTCACAGTGTGAGGCTAGGGATGAGGCTGGGGCTGGGGATGAGGCTGGGGCTGGGGCTGGGGCTGGGTAGGTTGTCCATGGAAACAGCATCCAGTCCAGCGTGTTTCCTAGCAGGTCAGGTGACAGAGGGGCCCAGGGTTGAGGATGTTGTCTCACCACACAAAAATTGCCATGTGGCTCTGTTTCTCAAAATGCCGGGAAGAAAACATAAACATGAGATCATTTCTAGACCTCTGACATGCTTTTGTTATTGTTCAAGTTACATACGTCGTTTCTTCGAGTTCAGCCAGAAGATTTTACTTTTGTTTTGACACCCCAGAATGAGTCAGCACAAAAAACAACTCTCTGGATTTCAGAGCTCACACTGGCTGGCAGGCTGGCATGGCTAGGGTTTGCTGTGATAGGCTAGATGAGTTGGTGCTGTGCTGTGATTGGCTGTATGGGTTTGTGCTGTGCTGTGATAGGCTAGATGAGTTTGTGCTGTGCTGTGATAGGCTAGATGAGTTGGTGCTGTGCTGTGATAGGCTGTATGGGTTTGTGCTGTGCTGTAATAGGCAGTTTGGGTTTGTGCTGTGCTGTGATAGGCTGGATGGGTTTGTGCTGTGTTCTGATAGGCTGGCAGAGTTCAGGATGGACTGTGATTGGCTATCTGAGTTGTGGTTTGGCCATAATAGACTGACTGGAAATGGAATGAATGTGAAGATCCTGTTGGAACATCTGTTTAAAATTCATCAAGGAGCAGACAACATCCTGCCACAGTGTAGAAAGGAACAGTATGTAATATACAGTCTGAGCAGTATGTAGAGTGAGCAGTATGTAGTATGTGTACAGTATGAGCAGTATGTAGTATGTGTACAGTATGAGCAGTATGTAGTATGTGTACAGTATGAGCAGTTTGTAGTATGTGTACAGTATGAGCAGTATGTAGTATGTGTACAGTATGAGCAGTTTGTAGTATGTGTACAGTAAATGCTGGTTAAGACTACTAGGCTGCTGTGATATTTCATTATGTACTAGGTAGGCTTATGGTCCCATGCAGGTTCCCAAACAAAGCACATCCCAGTTAGAGGCATGGGGGAGGGACTGAGGGGAAGAGGCAAGAGAGTTTGTAATAAGTGATGTGAAGAAAAAAAATCAGAAAGGTGATACTTGGTGTTTTGCCCTCCCCTCTAACCTCTGACCCCTCTCTGAAACTCAGCCCCTGTGTTTAATGAGCTGGAACAGTCCCACAGGACTAACCAGCTGGACCCAAAACAATAGGATACATATATATTACATACTGTATGTTATCAGATATTTCATCCATTCATCCGTCCATCTGCTGTCCTCCTGCCTGCTGACCTGTCTGTCTGCCTGTCTGCCTGTCTGTCTGCCTGTCTGCCTGCCTGTCTGTCTGTCTGTCTGTCTGTCTGTCTGACTGTCTCTGCCCCTCCTGTACACAAACACCTGCGATGGGTTTGATTCATGAACAGGAGATTCCTGAGCTGCTCTCAACACAACATTTCATCTCTTTCACTGACTTCACTTCCACTGACAATTCATCAATCCATCCACACACACACACACACACACACACACACACACACACACACTCCTGAATGCATCATTTCAACACAGAGATTTCACCATCTGGATCCACCCGCCTGTTATCTGCCTTTAGGCCACTTAAGGACACCATATCTCCCCTCTGCACCTCCAGGACAACTCCTCTGCACCTCCAGGGGGATGATTCATGCTTTTGGGCTTTTTCCCCCCTCCCAATGTGGAACAAGACTTTCTGTTCACCTCCAAGTCAGGTAACATCCTGAAAGGTTCATGTGTGTATCTGTGTGTGTGTGTGTGTGTGTGTGTGTGTGTCTCTCTGTCTGAGTGTGTGTCTTTGTGTGTGTGTGCAGTTGTGAAATGATGACTACCTTCTCTCATCTATCTTTCTGCCAGGCTGTCTCTCAAACATGCAATCTGTTAACCTGAACTATTATTACCCTGCTGTAGCAGAGCGAGAACAAAGCAGAGCTGCCTCTGTTCTCCCACATGAGGCTGCAGCTGACTTTAATAACTCACCCTTGGCTTTAAACACTGGCTGTTTGCTGCTGGAACTGGGAAGGTTCTTCCAGAGATGCTGTGACTGTCAGCCACATGTCTGCTACATCCCATGTTATCATATTATCAGGTTAGGGATAGTAGTTCAGGACATGTTAGCATGGTGCGTCTGTGGTACTAAGTATGGTGCCAGCATGGTGTTCTTTATCGTGACTTAACTCAGTATAAATACCGTGCTAGTGTAGAACCAGCAGGGTGCTAGTGTAGAACCAGCGTTGTGCTAGTGTAGAACCAGCGTTGTGCTAGTGTAGAACCAGCGTGGTGCTAGAGTAGAACCAGCAGGGTGCTAGTGTAGAACCACTAGGGTGCTAGTGTAGAACCAGCGTGGTGCTAGTGTAGAACCAGCAGGGTGCTAGTGTAGAACCAGCAGGGTGCTAGTGTAGAACCAGCGTGGTGCTAGTGTAGAACCAGCATGGTGCTAGTGTAGAACCAGCGTGGTGCTAGTGTAGAACCAGCAGGGTGCTAGTGTAGAACCAGCATGGTGCTAGTGTAGAACCAGCGTGGTGCTAGTGTAGAACCAGCGTGGTGCTAGAGTAGAACCAGCGTGGTGCTAGTGTAGAACCAGCAGGGTGCTAGTGTAGAACCAGCAGGGTGCTAGTGTAGAACCAGCGTGGTGCTAGTGTAGAACCAGCGTTGTGCTAGTGTAGAACCAGCGTGGTGCTAGTGTAGAACCAGCGTTGTGCTAGTGTAGAACCAGCGTGGTGCTAGTGTAGAACCAGCAGGGTGCTAGTGTAGAACCAGCGTGGTGCTAGTGTAGAACCAGCGTGGTGCTAGTGTAGAACCAGCGTGGTGCTAGTGTAGAACCAGCGTGGTGCTAGTGTAGAACCACTAGGGTGCTAGTGTAGAACCAGCGTGGTGCTAGTGTAGAACCAGCGTGGTGCTAGTGTAGAACCACTAGGGTGCTAGTGTAGAACCAGCGTGGTGCTAGTGTAGAACCACTAGGGTGCTAGTGTAGAACCAGCGTGGTGCTAGTGTAGAACCACTAGGGTGCTAGTGTAGAACCAGCGTGGTGCTAGTGTAGAACCAGCGTGGTGCTAGTGTAGAACCAGCGTGGTGCTAGTGTAGAACCAGCAGGGTGCTAGTGTAGAACCAGCGTGGTGCTAGTGTAGAACCAGCAGGGTGCTAGTGTAGAACCAGCAGGGTGCTAGTGTAGAACCAGCATGGTGCTAGTGTAGAACCAGCATGGTGCTAGTGTAGAACCAGCGTGGTGCTAGTGTAGAACCAGCATGGTGCTAGTGTAGAACCAGCGTGGTGCTAGTGTAGAACCAGCATGGTGCTAGTGTAGAACCAGCATGGTGCTAGTGTAGAACCAGCGTGGTGCTAGTGTAGAACCAGCGTGGTGCTAGTGTAGAACCAGCAGGGTGCTAGTGTAGAACCAGCGTGGTGCTAGTGTAGAACCAGCGTGGTGCTAGTGTAGAACCAGCGTGGTGCTAGTGTAGAACCAGCGTGGTGCTAGTGTAGAACCAGCAGGGTGCTAGTGTAGAACCAGCAGAGTGCTAGTGTAGAACCAGCGTGGTGCTAGTGTAGAACCAGCAGGGTGCTAGTGTAGAACCAGCGTGGTGCTAGTGTAGAACCAGCATGGTGCTAGTGTAGAACCAGCATGGTGCTAGTGTAGAACCAGCAGGGTGCTAGTGTAGAACCAGCAGGGTGCTAGTGTAGAACCAGCATGGTGCTAGTGTAGAACCACTAGGGTGCTAGTGTAGAAGAACCAGCATGGTGCTAGTGTAGAACCACTAGGGTGCTAGTGTAGAACCAGCGTGGTGCTAGTGTAGAACCAGCATGGTGTTTGCGCATGGCAAATTATCCGGCAGTGTTTGGTTTTACGGTAAGTAATGTCTTCCAGGTGCTCGACAAGCTCGACAGAGTCCAGATCCCTGAAACAACCTCTGCAGTTTGAACAGGGTTAAAGAAGACACAGGCACTGTGGAGGTTAATTGTTGAAGATTTACAACAGGCTGACCTTGTAAGGTCTAATTTAACACAGGCTGTTCATGCCCTTCGTGTTTCTGTTACACAGTTTTGAACCCTGGAAAGTGTTGGTTGGGAAGGTCCCCAGGGGCCAGGGTCCTCAGAGAGGTTTGGGGGCTGTGCAACATCTCATCTATGACAGCTCTACTCTACAAGTGCTGTCTTGGCTCAGATCTAACTTGAATAATCAAATCCTGATAGCATCGATTAGTAGGATGCTAAAGTCAGATGTCAGGGAGTAATAAGTGATCTTTATTAGCCACACATGCCTGCATATTTCTGCACATATCTTTGTGAAGATGGAAGCCACATGGTTGCCGTTGGAGACGATGTGAGGATCAGATGTGTCGCTGTTTACGTTTGATCACTGAGATTTTTGTTTTGATTTCAGAGCGAGGAATGTTCTTTCTTGTCAGTTTCACGTCTTTTTACCTCTTCGACTCCTCTGGGATTTCTGTAGCAACAGAAGGGCTTTTCACTGGAGCTACAGCAGTTAAACAATATCTTCTTTGTCTGTTGTGACTTTGTGCAAACAACACTGAGCTGTTGAAACGTTTTATGAAAACAGGTGGAGATGTTAGTTTACCAGGCAAGGGGCAAGAAAACGAGAGAACTGATTGGTTCTGTTCTCTAACGAGATATCATCCCAAATGAAGTTCTCTTCATAAGATGATGGATGAAACTAGTTCAAAAACACAAACAGAATCTGTTATTTTGTACTACTTCACCTATTATTTATTTGTTTCCTCTCCTTTCCTTTCCTCTATTTTACCCTCCTCCTACCTGCCCCGCCCCGCTCCTGCTCTCCATCTCCTCAGCCTGTGCGGCCTGTAATGATGTCACTTTACTGAAGACAGTAGTGGTTGTCTTGTCATAATCATTGTTTATGTAACTGACT
Organism: Neosalanx taihuensis; assembly: GCA_030340665.1. Taxonomy (NCBI): domain Eukaryota; kingdom Metazoa; phylum Chordata; class Actinopteri; order Osmeriformes; family Salangidae; genus Neosalanx; species Neosalanx taihuensis. The sequence goes on along the minus strand of CM059297.1, from coordinate 1,378,546 downwards.
ATTACCTCAGGTTGTCTTTGTGTTAGTAGCTTCGCTTTAGATCTCAACACCTGTATGGACTGCTGTGTCTATCCGCTGTCTCTGCTCTGTGTCATTAGCTGCTCTGTGTCATTAGCTGCTCTGTGTCATTAGCTGCTCTGTGTCATTAGCTGCTCTGTGTCATTAGCTGCTCTGTATCATTAGCTGCTCTGTGTCATTAGCTGCTCTGTGTCATTAGCTGCTCTGTATCATTAGCTGCTCTGTGTCATTAGCTGCGCTGTGTCATTAGCTGTTCTGTGCCATTAGCTGCTCTGTGTCATTAGCTGCTCTGTGTCATTAGCTGCCCTGTATCATTAGCTGCTCTGTGTCATTAGCTGCTCTGTGTCATTAGCTGCTCTGTGTCATTAGCTGCCCTGTGTCATTAGCTGCTCTGTATCATTAGCTGCTCTGTGTCATTAGCTGCTCTGTGTCATTAGCTGCTCTGTATCATTAGCTGTTCTGTGCCATTAGCTGCTCTGTGTCATTAGCTGCTCTGTATCATTAGCTGCTCTGTGTCATTAGCTGTTCTGTATCATTAGCTGCTCTGTGTCATTAGCTGCTCTGTATCATTAGCTGCTCTGTATCATTAGCTGCTCTGTATCATTAGCTGCTCTGTGCCATTAGCTGCTCTGTGTCATTAGCTGCTCTGTGTCATTAGCTGCTCTGTGTCATTAGCTGCTCTGTATCATTATCTGCTCTGTGTCATTAGCTGCTCTGTGTCATTAGCTGCTCTGTATCATTAGCTGCTCTGTGTCATTAGCTGCTCTGTGTCATTAGCTGCTCTGTGTCATTAGCTGCTCTGTGTCATTAGCTGTTCTGTGCCATTAGCTGCTCTGTGTCATTAGCTGCCCTGTATCATTAGCTGCTCTGTATCATTAGCTGCTCTGTGTCATTAGCTGCTCTGTATCATTAGCTGCTCTGTGTCATTAGCTGCTCTGTGTCATTAGCTGCTCTGTGTCATTAGCTGCTCTGTATCATTAGCTGCTCTGTGTCATTAGCTGCTCTGTGTCATTAGCTGCTCTGTGTCATTAGCTGCTCTGTATCATTATCTGCTCTGTGTCATTAGCTGCTCTGTGTCATTAGCTGCTCTGTATCATTAGCTGCTCTGTGTCATTAGCTGCTCTGTGTCATTAGCTGCTCTGTGTCATTAGCTGCTCTGTGTCATTAGCTGTTCTGTGCCATTAGCTGCTCTGTGTCATTAGCTGCCCTGTATCATTAGCTGCTCTGTATCATTAGCTGCTCTGTGTCATTAGCTGCTCTGTGTCATTAGCTGCTCTGTATCATTAGCTGCTCTGTGTCATTAGCTGCTCTGTGTCATTAGCTGCTCTGTGTCATTAGCTGCTCTGTATCATTAGCTGCTCTGTGTCATTAGCTGCTCTGTGTCATTAGCTGCTCTGTGTCATTAGCTGCTCTGTGTCATTAGCTGTTCTGTGCCATTAGCTGCTCTGTGTCATTAGCTGCTCTGTGTCATTAGCTGCTCTGTATCATCAGCTGCTCTGGCTCTAGGAGCAGCAGCCATGTGTCAGTGTGACTGAGGCCTCCCCTGAGACTCACCGCAGCACTTAGCTGCCCCTCCCTGTCAGGCTAATGGCTCGCTGGATAGGATTCTGCTGCCTGGATCTGATGGATGGGCAGCTGACTGTGGGGGGGGGGGGGGGGGGGGGGGGGGCAGAGAGATGGGTGGGGTCTGCCTATCTGTATCGATCGCTTCCTTTACCAGAACAGCAATCGATGATCAGAATTTATACAGCTGGCTTTAAAATAAGATTGGTGTTTCACTTTGGTTGCATCTCATCGATCGCACAGGGTTAATGATTTGCATCGTGTGTTTAGATTAAACAGGCTGGATTTCGGTTTGGTGATTAATGGTGTGTGTTCACGATCTCTGAGGTGGGGGTGGGGGGTAGGGGGCTGGGGTTTGTGGACAACTCTCATGAGCTCATGCTGGTATTTGGAGACGCTTCAGGGGGCCCTCCTGCTCCCCCCCCCCATGTTATGTCTCCATCATGTAATGTTGAACACACTTGTGTGTTAGCACGTCTGTGTGTCTGCGCTCCAATCAGAGCAGCCGCTAGTCAGCAGGCTGGTACGTAGGGTGTGACCCCGCCTGCCCTGTAGGGTCCAGCTGTGACATCACTGCAGGGTTGGGTTTCATGAGCTCACAGCATCTCAGCACCTCAGGGATCACTGCACAGGAATGTGCGTTGTGTTCTCAAGGCGTTTATCAGTTTCATATTAATGATCATGGTAGGCGTGGTCCTCCCATGTGACTCCAGAGGTGTTCAGTCTGCCCTCACCCCCTCCCTTCCCCCCTCACCCTCTCTCACCCCCTCCTTCCCTCCTCCCCCTCCCTTCCCCCCTCGCCCTCCCTTCCCCCCTCCCTCACCCCCTCCCCCCCCCCCCCCCCCCCTCGACTTCCATTGACAGTCAGTGGGATTTATCGTGGAGCACTGCCCCGGGTTGCTGTTATTCCATCATCGGGCTGGAATGATGGCGTGAGACAGCTGAAAGTTAGGCGGAGAGACAGAGAAGGTTCCGCTCCAAGGCTGGCCTGACCGACAGCAAGGAATGCTGGGATTAAAAAAGCTGTGAAAATGTCGGAAGAAGATGTCTGAGATTCTGACGATCGATGTTCTGATGTCCTGAAGAAAAATAAAATCCCAGTTTCCTTCCAGTTCAGAGCTTCTGGAGTTCTGGAGCAGGACAGTGGCCATTGACTCCAGCTGTCAGCCAATCACGTGCAGCTTTCTCTCTGTCCTTGAAATCTTCAGTCTTGCCACAGACCCTGAAATTCAACAGAGTTGGTGGGTGTGTGAAGTGGGATAATCGTAAAGATCCCTATATGTATTCTGAATCTGAATCTGAATGTTTATTGTTTTCACCATACTGCCACACTTTATTCTGTGTATGTGCACATTTATATGGCGAATAGAACGTGTTGTGATTCTGTAAGAGTGCCTGTGTAGATTCATCTTCATAAGAACTTTCCCCAGCAACACATTGGCCAAGATTAATGACAGAGAGGAGCTCTCATCAGAGAGAGATCAGAGCTCGTCCCGTCTGTCTGTCATGTGTTCTTGCGTCTGTCTCCGCTGCCCTGAGATCTCCACCGCCCCTCCACCCTCTTCCTGTTGATCTCTCCTTCAAACTTCCCCCCTGGAGGAGTTACTCCTCGGTGATATGATAGTGTTTATCAAGCAGAGCTCCGTGTTATTATACACACCCTGACTCACTGTGAGTTTACCCCAAGAGAGGAACACAGACAAACTTAATCCAATTCCAGTCTCTCTCTCTCTCTCTCTCTCTCTCTCTCTCTCTCTCTCACTCTCTCTCCTCTCTCTCCTCTCTCTCTCTCTCTATCTCTCTCACTCTCTCTCTCTCTCTCTTTCTCTCTCTCTATCTCTCTCTCACTCTCTCTCTCTCACTCTCTCTCTCTTTCTCTCTCTCTCTCTCTCTCTCTCTCTCTCACTCTCTCTCTCTCTCTCTTTTACTCTCTCTCTCTCTCCCTCTCTCTCTCTCTCTCTCTTTTACTCTCTCTCTCTCCCCTCTCTCTTTTACTCTCTCTCTCTCTTTTACTCTCTCTCTCTCCCTCTCTCTCTCTCTCTTTTACTCTCTCTCTCTCTTTTACTCTCTCCCTCCCTCTCTCTCCCTCTCTCTCTCTCTCTCTGTTTATCAGCAGTATGACAGGATGTGCGTGTGTGTGTGTTTATGTGTGTACATGTTCTAAGGAGTGTGTGTTGCATATCTGAGTGAAGAAACACCCTGGCAGAGCACCAAGGAGAATGGCTGCCTAGCATCCCTCCATCCCCAGTGAACTCCTGCCATCCATCCCTCCATCCATCCCTCCATCCATCCATCCATCCGCCCCGGCTCCACCCCCCACCCCACCCACCCTTAAGATAACAACAGGCGCCTTTGTTGTGTGAGGGTGAGCAGGCGTTGAAATTGTGCAGCGTCTCGCATGCGAGTGCAGCTTCCATTGTTCGTGTTTTCAACTGGCTGGCTGCCTTTGAAGCTGTGATCATCATGGCCCAGGCAGACTCTCTACAAATCAGGACCACGTTTCTCCCAGTGGACCTGAACCCAGAGCAAAACCCTGAGCGTCTGCAGACCATGACACAGACCAGGACACAGACTACCTGGAGACGGACGCCCACACTAGGATCCAGGACTATGACTCAGATCTAGACTAGGACCCAGGTAGACTGTTTTCCCGCTACAATTAATTCTAGCTGCATGAAAACACAGTTGCAATTCTGGCGGATGTTTTCTTCAAGCTTGTGTAGCAGAACAGGTGCGGTACGGGGGTGTGAGGGTGGGGTGTGAGGGTGGGACCCCTTCCTGACAGCCCCTGTGGAGGATCTCCACTGTGTTCTTCTAAGTTCCTGTCCTGATGGGAACCTGGCAGGAGTCTTCAGTGACGTCCTGCTTCAAGTATCAACTCATCCCAGATCTCTGAGTAGAACCGCCTGCATGTGAATGATCCCCCAGATCTCTGCAGGAGGAATCTAGACGAAGATTGTCATCGTAACTCTCTCCTCCCCCCCCCCCCCATTACATTTACATTTAGTCATTTAGCAGGTGCTCTTATCCAGAGCGACTTACAGCAAGTACAGGGACATTCCCCCACTGAGGTAAGTAGGATAAAGTGCCTTGGCCAAGGACACAACGTCATTTTTTCACGGCAGGGATCTGAACCAGCAACTTTCTTGTTGCCAGGCCGATTCCCTAATCGCTCAGCCATCGAACGCCATCATCTTTGCGTTCCAGTGATTTACAGAGACAGAGGATGACACATCCAGAGAGAGATGGTCCTCAGCAGCCTCTCCCTGACCTCAGGGACACACGCCCCAGCAGAGGTGGCTGGGTAATCATTTGATCTCCACCCGCATGCTTCCTATCCTGCAACGAGCACAAAAAAACGAATCATTAAATCATACAGTAGACCGCTTCTACCCTGGTAGTACTGCATAGTACAGTGAACCTGTATGAACCCTCACTGTAATCCTGTACAAAGCACATTTTGTACATGAATGCACAGCTTGAACAGGCTCCTATCCAGATTGACCCCATACTGTAAACAAACTGTGTGGACTGACACTGACTCAACAGAACGGTGTCGATACATGGAGATCTGCTCTCTAGAGAAGCCCACCCTGGCCTACCCTGGCCCACCCTGGCCCACCCTGGCCCACCCTGGCCCACCCCTGGCCCACCCTGGCCTACCCTGGCCCACCCTGGCCTACCCTGGCCCACCCTGGCCTACCCTGGCCCACCCTGGCCCACCCTGGCCCACCCTGGCCCACCCTGGCCTACCCTGGCCCACCCTGGCCTACCCTGGCCCACCCTGGCCTACCCTGGCCCACCCTGGCCTACCCTGGCCCACCCTGTCCTCTGTGAGCTCTGTCACGCTGGTCAGAGTGATTATCAGGGTTATCTGTATCGCCGGGTCAGTGGAGAGGTGATGGGAGCGGGGGCGGGGGGGGGGGGGTCACAATGGCTCCCCACAGAAGCTCTTTAACCCTTCAAAGCAGTAAGCCACGTGAGAGAAGGGTGAATAGGGGGACCTTGAGATGAGAGGGGGGTCTTTGGAGGGGGTCTTTGGAGGGGGTCTTTGGAGGGGGTCTTTGGAGGAGGGTCTTTGGAGGGGGTCTTTGGAGGGGGTCTTTGGAGGGGGTCTTTGGAGGGGGTCTTTGGAGGGGGTCTTTGGAGGAGGGTCTTTGGAGGGGGTCTTTGGAGGGGGTCTTTGGAGGGGGTCTTTGGAGGGGGGTCTTTGGAGGGGGCGTCTTTGGAGGGGGGTCTTTAGAGGTTGGTTTTTGGAGGGGGGGTCTATTGGAGGGTGTCTGTACCAGCTCTGCTCCCTGGTGTTGAACCGCTTAATGTGATTTCCTTTCTGAGGTTTCTCATACGTTTCTCTGTTTATTTAACACAGCCTCCATATTGAGGCAGCTTTAGGACCTAGAAGAACACATGTTGATGAAGGTCCAGGAAACCAGACCAAACACCTGCTGAGGCTGGAACTAAGTGAAGCTCCTATAAAACTGCTGGTAACATCTTTCCTAGAGGGAAAAGTCTTGCTCTGAGCCAGCAGACTCCCAGAACACAGGACGTTATTGTCAATAAAACATAAAGCAAACAGTTATGATGTACCTAGTTTACCTGGACTTCACTCTACCTCTAACTGGGCTTCTAATGGAAATGTTTAGCTGAAAACCTGGCTGCCAATGTTGACATTCACAAACGTGGGATATACTTTCTACTCAGGACCACTAACGTGCTGATTTTCCTACTATAATTCTACAAATTCACACGCTATTAAGTTTATACAGTTTGAAAGAGCTGGAGTGTCTGAAGGGTGGAAAATTGAGAGCATAGCTTCAGTTCTGGACAGCAGAGGAGGTGAGGCAGGCAGAGAATGAGACTTGGACGTGGCAGGTCTGTCAGTGAGGCCGGGGAAGAGGCTGACACTAGATGACTGTTACAGCTGAACATCACCAGGCTCTGAATCAGCACACAGACTGAGCCTGAATGAATGTGTGTTATCAACCATCCCAGGCTGAGGCTGGGTTGTGGCTGGGGGCTGTGCTTGTGGCTGAGGCTGGGTTGTGGCTGGAGGCTGTGGTTGTGGCTGTGGCTGAGGCTGGGTTGTGGCTGGGGGCTGTGCTTGTGGCTGAGGCTGGGTTGTGGCTGGGGGCTGTGCTTGTGGCTGAGGCTGGGTTGTGGCTGGGGGCTGTGCTTGTGGCTGAGGCTGGGTTGTGGCTGGAGGCTGTGGTTGTGGCTGTGGCTGAGGCTGGGTTGTGGCTGAGGCTGGGGGTTGTGGCTGGAGGCTGGAGGCTGTGGTTGTGGCTGAGGCTGGTTTGTGGCTGGGGGCTGTGGTTGTGGTTGGGGCTGGGTTGTGGTTGGGGCTGGGTTGGGGCTGGGTTGGGGCTGGAGGCTGTGGTTGGGGCTGGGTTGTGGCTGGAGGCTGTGGTTGTGGCTGAGGCCTGGTTTGTGGCTGAAGGCTGTGGTTGTGGCTGAGGCTGGGGTTTGTGGCTGAAGGCTGTGGTTGTGGCTGAGGCTTGTTTGTGGCTGGAGGCTGTGGTTGTGGTTGGGCCTGGGTTGTGGTTGGGGCTGGGGGCTGTGGTTGTGGTTGGGGCTGGGTTGTGGTTGGGGCTGGGGGCTGTGGTTGTGGTTGGGGCTGGGTTGTGGTTGGGGCTGGGGGCTGTGGTTGTGGTTGAGGCTGGGTTGTGGTTGGGGCTGGGTGGGGTCCTCATAATGAAATGACAGAATACCGTTTATTTGTAATGTCAAGTTTTACTGTAAACAAAGAAACACACTTGTTTTATTTGTACAAGGCTACACATCTGTATACACAGTATACACTCATGGTACAGAAACACAAGAGGACACAGCTGAGAAGGAGAGGAGGCGCAGAGGAGGAGAACAGAAGGAACACATCACTGCTCCATGTCAGGAGACAACAGTTAAAAGCAAAGCGATGCGCTTCTTGTCAAGTCCTTGTAGTGTCTGTCTGGACTGGAGACCAGTAGAGATATGAGCAGAGAGAGAGACCACTTCCCTGCTGATGATGTTAGAGCAGTGGTCCTCAACCCTGGGGTCCTCGAGAGCCACAGTCCTGAATGTTTTAGATGTTTCCCTGCTCCAGCACACCTGATTCAAATGACTGGGTCGTTATCAAGCTTTGCAGAAGCCTCATAATTAGAATCAGGTGTGCTGGAGCAGGGAAACATCTCAAACATTCAGGACTGTGGCTCTCGAGGACCAGTATTGAGGACCACTGTGTTAGAGCGATGAGTCACTGAGGAGGGGGGGGGGGGGGGGGGGGGGGGGGGGGGGGGAGTGATCCTGGCTGGACCTGCGTCTCTCTCCTACATACATTCCTTGAGGGTTTAGGTTGGTTGAGGGGCAGTTCTATGGGGCGTATGTGAAGCCCTTTGTCATATGTTGATTTGATGTTCCAGTATACAGACAAGCAGCTGTGTTTGTCTCTCAGGCTGAGTGTTGTGTGGCTCAGCAGAGCTGATCCTGGAGACTTGGTTGTGGTTGAAGGAAGAGAGAGGCAGATGAAGCAACCCTGGGACAGTGTTCTAACAGTTCCACTCTAGAACGAACCGTAGCTACGGCATATACAACTGATAAATGATACATAGATATGGTGTTCGTAGAGCAGTACTAGAAAACCAGTTATACATTTTTTGTGTTCTTATAAACATGGGATAAGAATGCAAATTGTTTCGCATTTCACTCTAATGTATGGAATCCAGTGATGGATTGATTTTAACTAGTTGTGTAGGAACTTACCCCAAATTTAGACCAGCATGTATTTGTAATTCCCCGTGTGTGTGTGTGTGTGTGTCTATGTGTTTGTGTGTTTTCCCGCTAGAGGTAGGTGGATCATAAAAGTCAAACAGATATATCATCTAACACTATTCATTATTTTCCATCCCCTTTATGGAGTTCAAACACTCTTTCTCATTCCATTCTCCCTGCAGTCTCATGCACTCAGCAGTATCCAATCACAGGTGAAGCTGACAGACCGAGAGAGAGAGAAAACTCTGTAGGGTTCCATGTCCAGTAACACACTCACAACCTTAACATGTTCTTCAGCAGACATAGTGCATCTCCCTGCCTGTGAGGTGCGTAACTCTCCTAACATCCTCCAGGACCAGGCCCTAAGGAACAGAGGAAGGCCCCAGGTTGTCAGGATCCAGAGGAGGGCTTCATGGTCCGAAGGGCTGGGGCAGAACCAGGGTTCATGACAGGATCCCAGGGTTCTAGCAGGATCCCAGGGTTCTAGCAGGATCCCAGGGTTCTAGCAGGATCCCAGGGTTCATGACTGGATCCCAGGGTTCTAGCAGGATCCCAGGGTTCTAGCAGGATCCCAGGGTTCATGACAGGATCCCAGGGTTCATGACAGGATCCCAGGGTTCTAGCAGGATCCCAGGGTTCTAGCAGGATCCCAGGGTTCTAGCAGGATCCCAGGTTACACAGGTCGAGCTCCTGGGGTTTCCTCTGTCCGGAGCAGTGCTCCCTGGGTAAGTTCTGCCTCGTCTGAGTCCCACAGCGGAGGTGGCGTCGCTTGAAGCCCCGGCCACAGCTCTTGGAGCAAGGTGACCATGGTCCCAGCTCCCACTGGGGGCAGGGGCCTCCACAGACCCTGCTGCCTGGGGGTCTGAGGAGGGTGTCACAGGCTGGGGCAGGCCCCCCTGCAGTACCCTGGCACTGCACTGCCCTGTGCTGCACACCACTGCCACAGCTCACTGAACAGTCCTCCCATCCCCCCGCCTCCCAAAACCCAAACATCCTGCTGTCCACCCCTCCCTCCTTCTCTCTGTCCACCCCTCCCTCCTTCTCTCTGTCCTTCCCTCCCTCCTTCTCTCTGTCCTTCCCTCCCTCCTTCTCTCTGTCCACCCCTCCCTCCTTCTCTCTGTTCACCCCTCCCTCCTTCTCTCTGTCCCCCCCTCCCTTCTTCTCTCTGTCCTTTCCTCCCTCCTTCTCTCTGTCCTTCCCTCCCTCCTTCTCTCTGTCCACCCCTCCCTCCTTCTCTCTGTCCTTCCCTCCCTCCTTCTCTCTGTCCACCCCTCCCTCCTTCTCTCTGTCCACCCCTCCCTTCTTCTCTCTGTCCTTTCCTCCCTCCTTCTCTCTGTCCTTCCCTCCCTCCTTCTCTTTCTTCTTCCCACCCTCCTTTTCTCTCTCCTTCCCACCCTCTTTCTCTCTCTCTACCCCTCCCCCCCATCTCTCTCTTCTTCCCACCCTCCTTTTCTCTCTCCTTTCCACCCTCTTTCTCTCTCTCTACCCCTCCCTCCATCTCTCCCGTCTTCCCTCCTTCCTTGTCTTTCTCCTTTGCCCCTTCCTTCTCTTTCTCCACCAATCCCTCCTTCTCTTTCTTTTCCCCTCCCTCCTTCTCTCTCTTCTTCCCACCCTCATTCTCTTTCTCCACCAATCCCTCCTTCTCTTTCTTTTTCCCTCCCTCCTTCTCTCTTTTCTTCCCACCCTCATTATCTTTCTCCACCAATCCCCCCTTCTCTTTCTTTTTCCCTCCGTCCCTTCCCCTCTCCTTCGCTCCCTCATCTCTCTCCACCCCTCCCTCCTTCTCTTTCCCAACCTTCTTCTCACTCTCCTTCCCACCGTTCTTCTCTCTCTCCCTCCCCCTCTCCTCTCTCTCCTTCTCTCTCTCCATCTCTCTCCTTTCCTCCTCCACCTGGTTTCTGTCTATCAGAACACTGTTTCGGTTCCTCTCCTCCCCCTCCCTCCGCTCCTCCTTCCTCATCCTCTCCCCCGGCAGGTAGAAGGAGTAGCGTATGCGAGGAGGGGTCATCCTGCCCACGGACAGCACCTCCAGAGTGAGCGCCTCCTGCAGGGGTCGTGTCCCACGCAGTGTTTCCACGGAGGTGGAGGTCCCGCTGTACCTCAGCAGACCCCCAGGCACCAGCACGTCTCTCTCCGCCGCCGACACCACGTAGTTCCCGTTCAGGAGGTAACGCCCACGGGCGTCACGCAGAGCCAGGTAGTTTTCGTCGTTGACCAATCCCCGGTAGCCACGCTGGCGGACGTCAATGTTGGTGGCGCCCACAGGCAGCTTGGCCACGAAGTTGTAGCCGTGTCTGGAGATTGGACGAGCAGGGAGTTAGCGACCTTGTTGGAAGTTACGAGTAACTGCAGTGACAGTCCTGCTTTAAGATGGTTTACTTGATTGTTAAAAGTCTACAAATGTAATCGATTGTAAAAAATCTGTTCTGTGTCGTACAGCAGGCAGGTATATCAGCTACGTGCTGCTTCGAGCATCCATAGAGATTGGGTTGGTATCGTCATCTAAGCTTTTCACACAGAATATCTCGCCACTTAAATGTTTTTTACACTTGTATTTTTCATATATATACAAATTCATTGACGTCAGAGAAGAACACCCACTGGATGAGAATTGTGCTATTAAAGGCAGAGTTTGCAGAAGCACCTACATGGGCTTGGAGAACATGCCGGAGAACTTCCTGCAGTTCTGGTTGTCTCCCCCGCAGACGCCACACTTGTCGAACTTCTTCGAGGAGCTGAGCTTCCCGTCACACCCAGCTTTGATGCACCTTCCCTGGACACACAGGCCAGCCGTGTCTGGGGAGCAGGGGGTCCCATCCACCACCTGGGGATGAGAGAGAGAGAAAGATAGAGAGAACATGTAGGAGGGGGGGTAAGAGGGAAGAGAGGATGGGACAGAGGCAGATCACCTGCTTTAAGTAACCTGTAAGTAACCTTTAAGTAGCTTCTTCATCTTAGAGTAAAAGCTAGTCAGTAGAACCAGGATCAGAGGCTGGGCTGGTTTTGATGCAACACGCTGTCTCAGTACTGACGCAGTAAACAGAGCTGACAGTACACAGCTGTTAGGAACACTGTCCTGCTCTCTTTCCCTCTCTCTTTCTGCTCTCTCTTTCCCTCTCTCTTTCTGCTCTCTCTTTCCCTTCTCTCTTTCTGCTCTCTCTTTCCCTTCTCTCTTTCTGCTCTCTCTTTCCCTTCTCTCTTTCTGCTCTCTCTTTCCCTTCTCTCTTTCTGCTCTCTCTTTCCCTTCTCTCTTTCTGCTCTCTCTTTCCCTCTTTCCCTCTCTCTTTCTGCTCTCTCTTTCCCTCTCTCTTTCTGCTCTCTCTTTCCCTTCTCTCTTTCTGCTCTCTCTTTCCCTTCTCTCTTTCTGCTCTCTCTTTCCCTTCTCTCTTTCTGCTCTCTCTTTCCCTTCTCTCTTTCTGCTCTCTCTTTCCCTCTCTCTTTCTGCTCTCTCTTTCCCTTCTCTCTTTCTGCTCTCTCTTTCCCTCTCTCTTTCTGCTCTCTCTTTCCCTTCTCTCTTTCTGCCCCCCCCCCCCTCTTTCTGCCTCCTGACTCAGCTACGCCCTCTCTCTCTCCACCTCCATTTCTCTCAGATGGAAGAACATCTAATGTAATTAAAAGAACTTGTGTCTTCTCTTAAAAGAATATTATTTGTGGTTCTGGATGTTCTTGTGGTTCTTCCCTCTTGACACTTGTTTAATTTCCCACAATGTTATTTTTCATGTTTTGGCTACTCGCAATGTTTGTTTCAGACATTGTTATGATCAGTGACTGCTGCTCTTTTGGAAGTCGCTTTGGATAACAGCACCCCACTAAATGAATACATTTGGCAAATGTAATTCATTGGAATCAGTACAGTGTGGTTAGTTAGCCCCTAGAACTTGAGTTCTAGAGTAGGGAAGATGCAGTGTGGTTCTACTTGGTTCTAGCCAGGTTCTAGCCTACCTTAGGAGCCAGGACGTAGAAGTATCCCGTGCCGTTGGCTCGGCAGATGAGCTTGCACTTGTCCTTGGGTGAGACTCCAGAGTACTTAGGCACCCAGACCACGGAGGAGCTCAGCTTGTTGGTGTTCAGACTGAAGCCGTTAAACGCCTCACACTGCTCCTCCCGGAACGTCTTCCCTGTGTGTGTGGGGGGGGGGGGGGGGGGGGGGGAGTCGGGAGTTGAACAGGGAGTCGGGTGGCTGAGTGGTTAGAGAATCAAGCTAGTAATCAGAATGTTGCTGATTCGATTCCCGGCACTTCACCCTACTCTCCTCAGGGGGGAATGTCCCTGTACTTACTGTATGTCACTCTGGATAAGAGGCCGAACACTAATCTGTGTGTGAGACAGGCGTGTGTGTGTGTGGTTCCTCCAGGGGTCCATACCTTTGCGTGACACACAGGGCTCCAGGTTACAGGATCGGTACCGAACCCGCAGACCCTGACAGAAGTTCCCCCCGTGATCTGGTGCTGGGTGGTCACACTTCCTCCTCGCCAGCTGAGCTCCTCCCCCACAGCTTCTAGAACACGGGCCAAAGTTGCCCCACTTCCCCCAGCGCCCGTCCACCTGCCAGGGCAACACACACACACACACGGCCACGTACACACAGAAATGCCCACACAACACACACACACAAGTCTGGAACTGCAAACAAAGTATTTGTAAGGAATCTTCTATGTGATCTTACACGGTGCTCTCTAGGCCCGGGGGGGCCAGACCTCCTTCCAGCTCACCTTAGTTTGGCTGGTGTTGTTCCTGTGGGTGCAGCCCCCACGGTAGCAGACCCGGCCCCCCCCACAGCTGGTCCCGTCAGCCCAGGGGAAGTGTCTGGTCTGGCAGACCAGCTGGCCCCGTGCCAGGCCTGTGCACCAGAGCTTGGAGCAGGACTGCATGTAGGGGCAGGGCTTGGAGGACGAGCCGAAGGCCAGCTCACACTGACGGGGCAGGCTGTAGCTGCTGCCTGGCAGGCTGTCTGGCAGGGAGAGCTGCCTGGCAGGCTGATCCAACAGGCAGTCACCTGGTTTCAGTAACAAGCAGGTCAACACACTGGATGCAGGCTGGTCAGGTTAGTCTATAGCAGAGATACTGAGTCCTGCGCTATGCTGATGAACTATAGAATGTTGGACTAGTTTCTGGAAATATATTTGTCAAAAATCTGTAGGTCAAAAATCTGTGTTTCATATGTTAATAATATTGAGACTAATCTTTCTCAAAGGATGTGACACTTTGAGACCTGGAGGAGACGAACACAGGAAACAAGTGGCACTGGGACAGGAAGTGACTGACCGTGTCCACGGTCCAGGAAGTCGGTGATGATGGCGGCGCTGCATGACGACCACGGCTGGTGACGGCTGATCTGGATCAGCGTGGGCGACATCATGTGATTGTCCTTCTGCTTCCCGAACACATCCTCACACGCACGCACGTTGTCATGCGGCATGTTGAACACGTGACCTGATTGGATAGGACCAGCCAATCAGAAGATTACAGGGGCATGATAATACCAAATGTTCGGTTACATAACTGGAACAGAAGAAATCCCCATTCGTCTGGGAGCAACTCGCAGTCAGTTGAACAGGTCGGTGATTGAACTCTGACCTAACAAACACAGACACACACACTCACACAGGGGAGGCTGAGTAATGGTTTCCCATGATGCGCTTCACACACACAGTCCAGGTCGAATGCTGGATGACATCGCCAGAGCAGAGCAGAGTGTAGGAGAGCTGGCTTTGAAGGGAGATGGGCGTGATGACATCATGTATGTGGGCATCATAAAACTGAAGCTCCCTCAGGGCCTGCTCTCATCTGGAAGCACTTCCACATCTGGACTGGCTCTCCTGCTGGACCAGACCAGACTGCAGCCCCTGGCCCACCGCAGATGCAGCTCTGCTTCCCCCTGCCCCAGCTCAACTCAGCCGCCCCCACCCAGCCACCCCCACCCCCAGCCTGCCAGCCCTTAGTGAGGCCAAGCCTGACTAGAGAACCTCTCAGTGTCAGCCGGACCGTGGCCTGAGTGACAGCCAGTTAATCACACGAGACAGTGGGAGAGAGTGGAACCACCTTCTTTTCTCTTCTGTCTTTCTCTCCTCTCCCTCTGTTATCCCTCTCTCTCCTTGTTCTACCTCCTTCTCTTCCCGCTCCATCTCCCATCCTGTCTCCCACTCTACTCCCTTTCTCTCTCCTTCTCTTCGCCCTCCCTCCCTCCCTCCCTCCCTCCCTCCCTCCCTCCCTCCCACTCTACCACGCCTCTCCTTTTCTCTCTCTCACACTCCCATCCTCCCTCCCTCTCCTCTCCCTTTCTCTCTCCTTCTCTCCCTCCCTCCCTTGCCCCTCCTCCCACTCTCCGTCTCTTGACCACATGTAAGACATCAGTGTAATCTGATGTTGCACATGCATGAGGTGTCCCAGAAGCCTGGGGCATCCACACATGTACTCTCTCCACAGAGAACACGGCTTCTACACGTGTTGTCATTAAAGCTAAACATCTCTGCTCCTTTCTCCTTGAGTGGACAGACCACAGTATACACTTCTATTTACATTACATCATTTATCAGACGCTCTTATCCAGAGAGACTTACAGTAAGTACAGGGACATTCCCCCCTGAGGCAAGTAGGGTGAAGTGCCTTGCCCAAGGACACAATGTCCTTTTTGCATGGCAGTGAATCAAACCGGCAGTCTTCGGATTACTAGCCTGATTCCCTAACCGCTCAGCCACCTGACTCCCCAGTTACAGAATCACAGGCAGAGGGTTACCAACACAGCGGCCCACTCCTGTGTTCAGCCAATGGACAGTATCGGTCTTAGAAAGCGACCATTGACAGCAGGCATTACTGACCTAGCTCGTGGGCGGTGGTGAAGGCGGAGGGCAGGCCGTCGTCCTCGATGACAGAGCAGCTTCTCCGGGGGTCACACATGGTGCCCACGTCCGCCATGCCCAGCGTGTCACAGGTAGAAGCCCCACACAGGTCCTGAGGACACACAACACTGTTCTCATCCAGGACAGAGGCAGACAGGTCATGACTAGACCTTTAACCTCATGAGACACATTATAAAACACAAACACACCCACACTGTATGACTCTCCCTCTCCCTATATGAGAAACACACATTTCCTCTAGGATCCCACGTCTTCTGTTTCTTTCTCTCTAGCACTGACACTCACACTTTCACTCACACACACACACACACACACACACACACTCTCTCACACACACACACACACACACACACACACACACACACACACACACACACACACACACACACATCTCTAACTCTGGGCCTGTGTTGCAGTCTTCCAGGGATGATATCATAATGATACGTGTCCTCTGCAGGTTTATGAAGCAGTGAACCCTGACTCTCCCCCTGAACCTTACGGCTTCCTAACTGCTTCACGACTGCTTCATGACAGCTTCCCGGCTGATTCATGACTGCTTCATGACAGCTTCCCAGCTGAGTCATGACTGCTTCGTAACTGCTTCATAACTGCTTCATGACTGCTTCACAACTGATTCATGACTGTTTCATCACAGGCAGCGTTGTTGCAGCCTGTTTAGTTTTTTTCTCTCCAGGCTGCTTTCTACTCCCTCACTGCTTCATCTGACCGACTGTTTCCTCGCTCTACGCTTCAGAGAAGTGGTGAAGAGGAGACCAGGAAACGGAGGAGGAGAGCAGAGGAGGAGCAAGAACAAAACACTCACAGCTGGAGACTCACAGGCAGGTTTACATCATCACACAGAAATGAATACTTCCCATTCCTCCACAGCGAGGGGAAACCTGACCGCTAACAAACCCTCTCACATACACTGTCGTACAGACTCACACAGACACACAATCACACGGACACACAACCACACAAACACAGCTGAGATCATCACACCCTCATCTAACAGCTGGATAACTAACTATTCTGCCAAGTTTTTGTTGATACTGAGGCTGTACTCCGGAGCTCCCAAATTCATATCCACCCCTTCATACCTGCTTGGTGAAGAGGATGGCTGTGTCCCAGTACTCCGGATGAGCGTCGCTGTGCTTGTTCATCTTCCTCTGCCAGGTGCAGAAGTTCCTCAGCGTGAGAGCCGCGTTGCTGGACACCTTCGGACCCTTGTCCCCCTCGCCGATGACCATGAACCCCACCACCACCAGGCTGATGGAGTTCAGGATGCTGGGGTGACGGTACAGCTGTGCGGCCACTGACATCAGCGTCAGCAGGTACTGCTTCAGGTCGTCACCGTGGAACTTAGCCATGGACTCATCAGCCACCACAAGAACCTCCACGAACCTGGGAACCGAGGCAAACCTCCGAGACCGGCTGAGTGTGCTCCCTCTCCGCCCTCCACCCTCCAGGCTTCCCCTCTGCCTGTATTTCTCCAAAGACCCAGAGATGTTCATCTCTGATCCTGGTCCCACAGTACACTTGCTACTGGGACGGTCACCAGATTCAGCGCGTTCCTGTCGGCGTATGACGTGGGTTCGCTCAAAACTGGTTGAATGGTCCTTAAAAGTCTCGCTGTCATTCAGGCTGATGAAATACTCCATGCCGAGGTAGGAGAAGGCGCCCTGGAGACCTCTGCAAAGGCTGAGGGCAGCGTAGGAATCCCGGTCCGCGTTAACATCACCGGAGTAGAAGCAGCTTCTTAACTCGCTCTCCGGGGCGATGCCTGGTCCCAAGAAATGAGAGTCCTGTCTGAGGTTTAGGATAAAATCCTTCTGGAAAGCGCTAACTCTGAATACCACCTCCTTATCAATAATCCTCTCCTCTCCCACACCCCAATGCTTTCCGCGTAGTTGATCCATTCGCACGGGTATGCAAAACTCTCCCTCCAAACTAGAGGTAAATTCAGCAAATAACAGGACATCCATAAGCAAAAATAATGACTGCACAAATACTGACATCTTTGCTGTAGGCGCAGGGAGACCCTGGAAAGTGTTCGAGCTCCGTGCGTCTCTCTGCGATGATGAACTCAGAACCATGACCTATAGCAGGCACAGAACCATCACCTATAGCAGGCACAGAACCATGGCCTAGAGCAGGCACAGAACCATGACCTAGAGCAGGCACAGAACCATGACCTAGAGCAGGCACAGGACCGCTCTGGTGCGAATTCCGGGCGCAGATGCACGTGGGATGCGACCTTCTCCCATCCTGTGGCGCTCCAGCCTCGCGCGCAGCCTCTCCTCTGAGGTCTGGCGCTTCAGGGCGCGTGTATAAACAGCAAGGCTTGTCCTCATGCTGGATGCTGCTGCTGGGACAGGCTTTCCCTCAGCCACTCTGCAAATATTATGGTTGCTCCTCCTCAGCATGTGTGCCACGAGCTGAAACGGCTCCACCCACAGAGTGAAGGAGTCTTGAAAAGACTCTTAATACAGCTCGTGCATCATCCAAAACTCGGAAGGAAACACGGCTTAAAATACACTCTCTCCCCAAACAGAATAGGTTTATAACTATTTTCCACATGAATAATGCCATCATTGGGTAATCATCAAAGTCAACTATTTTGATGAGGACTGAGTGCCCATAGACTTATATACAGTGACACCTGTTTGCACCTGAAGCTCTCTCCTCCTCCCCTGCCTCCCCAGCTCTCTCTCCTCTTCCCCTGCCTCCCCAGCTCTCTCTCCTCCTCCCCTGCCTCCCCAGCTCTCTCTCCTCCTCCCCTGCCTCCCCAGCTCTCTCTCCTCCTCCCCTGCCTCACCAGCTGCGCTCCATAACATCTGAGGCACAACATTGACACCTAGCGGTGAGACTGTGTCAGTGCCACCTTGGGGTTATGTTCAGCATCCCAAACTGAACCCCATCAAAAGGTTAGGGTTAAGGGTCACTGCACGGGGTCAGCTTACATGCATGACATCGGGGTACAACAGTAACCACACTTTCAGACATGATACATCATTCATACAGAGGACAATAGTGTTTCAGTTGCTCGAGACCAGCAGCGTCATATTATATTTTGTGCGCTTTAATTGCAACTATTTGGTATTATGTAACCATCACTCCTTGCGAACACTTTAACGTTAACTGTTGGCTTTCTGTGAAGAGCTGTGGGCTGTTGCTGCGAGGAAACCCAAAGCAGCCATGATGTGAGCTGTCAATCACCGGGCAGCTCCGAAATAACTGACCAGCTGGACCTTCAGCTATGCGCAGTATGGAGGTCCTGCTGCACCGTGTTAATAATAGGACCTGTTACTGAGGAAGAGGGTGAGGTCCATCCTCACTGGGCCTCTTCATCACACTCTCTCATGAGGGGGAGGAGAGTTTTTCCAGCAACGAGGGATATCAGAAATACACGGCGTATGTCTGTAGAGTCTCAGTATATATAACCTCCACGGTGCAGCTTTGCAGACCAGCAGCTCTTCTACAATAATAGGATGACAAAGCCAGAAGATCTGGACTAAAACTAACTGGAACATAGGCTACAGTAAGAACAAGTGGCAGTTATTGTTAATATAAAGGCTGAATATTTTTTTATTATTATTTTTTTGTTTGTAATTTTTTTATTCAACACTAGAAATCAAACGTATCCATCTGACCAAAAACTATTCTGAAGCTTCTGAATTATAGGAGATTACAGCTGTGGGCGCAGGATCCTGTAAAACAGGCAAACCGAGTCAAAACTTAGTGTTTATATTTTTGATTCCAGGGACAGAAGATGTGCTCTATGTGGGCTTTAGTTTATTTGTCTCTGTGCATTTTCAACACTGCCAACTCAGAATGGTCTGAGTCTGAAGACACGGTTCCCCTCCGGGTGGACGGCAGACCAGGAGGAAGGTTCTGGAAGAGAAGTGAGGAACAGCCCAGGTTCAGACTGAGCGCCTTCGGAAGAGACTTCACCCTAAACTTGGTCCCAGACACCAGCTTTCTATCGTCTTCGCTCACAATACAGCGCATTAAAGCAAAAGATCTGAGCCTTTTGCAAAGCTCCACCGGTGCTCCAGGAGGGGGGAACCCAGCTGCAGAACCACAGGAGAACCTCCACAACATGATCCACCAGACTGAGGAAAGCAAAGAGCATCTGATGGACTGCTTCTTCTCCGGGACTGTGAACAACAAGCAGAACTCCGTGGTTGCTGTCAGTTTGTGCCACGGCATGATCGGCTCGTTCATCACTGAAGGAAACGAATACATGATAGAACCCAAGGTTCTAGGTTCAGAGAGGCTCGAGCCTTCCACGGAACAGATGCACGTTATCAAGAGGAGGGCATCACATGCACCCCCCTCAGGAGAGAGCTTTGATCACCTGGATGAGGAGAATCTGTTCATTCAAGAAGGGGAGACTTCATCTGTCAAAGCTGAGGAAGAGGCGCGTGAACCCCGGCAGAAACGCTTCGTGTCCGCGCGCCGCTTCATAGAGACGCTCGTGGTGGCTGATGCATCCATGACTCAGTTATATGGAGACGAAATACAGGTCAGATAACTAAAAGTTAGACAGACTTTCATTTTCAACATTTTCTATCTAGTTTATTTAGTTATTTATAATTAAGATTCTATACATTATTATTATTATTATTATTATTATTATTATTATTATTATTATATTAGTCTCTCAGAGCAATCAAACGTTGAGATTAAAATGAAGAATTTATGAATGATTGCCATGTCCAGAATGATTAACACATCCAGTCACGTTTCATCATGCAAGGTGATATTTTCTTGGTCACGTTTTGTCTGGCAGCCTATGGGACGCCTGGGTAGAAGAGCCTTGGGGAGGTGGGGGCGGTGGTATGGGGGGCTCGGGAGGAGTACATGTGCTTATACTGCCCTCCTTGCAGGAAAAAGGGGGTGGCACTTAAGGAGAAGGGGGTGGGTTCACAGCCCTCCTATAGTAGCAGGGAAAACTGAGGTCAGTCAGTCACAGCAATGTCAGCTATGTTCAGTTCCACATTCCTGGAGAGTTACTCACTGCAGTCCTGAGTTGTGTTTCATCACCATCATTAACACCACCCCCCACAGACCAAATCAAGATCACATTCGATTTGACCACAGTTCTTAACTCTTTTGTGTGTTTCTGTTGTCTGTGTGTTGAATGGATGTGTGCGCATCCTATTTCTGTATGTGTGTGTTGTGTGGTGGCTTGTTATGTGTGCGTGGCCGTGTGTGTGTGTGTGTGTGTTTCCTTCTCAGCTCTACATCCTGACCCTGATGTCCCTGGCTGCCCAGCTGTTCCGGCACCCCAGTCTCAAGAGCCCAGTGAGCCTGGTGGTGGTGAAGGTTCTGCTGGTGGAGGACCCTGAGGTGGGGCCCCAGCTCTCCAGTATCGCCGGTGTGGCCCTTAGGAACTTCTGTTCCTGGCAACAACTCTTCAACCCTCCCAGCCAGCGCCACCCGCAACACTTTGATACAGCTCTGCTCTTCACTAGAGAGGTAGGGTGTGTGTCTGTTTGTGTGTGTCTGTTTGTGTGTGTGTGTGTGTGTGTGTGTGTGTGTGTGCACAGTCAGGGGTGGTTTCCTATCTCGCGAGCCAAATATAGCTGTGAACAAGAGTGTGATCTTAATGGAAACATTCATATTAGTTTGGCTTCCCTGCTAGCCTTTAGTGTGGTCATAAATTAGCCGTCGTACTGACAGTCTAGACAATGAGCCCCTCCTCTGAGGAATAGAGGACATCCCAAAGAGGCGAGGCACATGTTGCAGTGCGTGTTTCTGCTGGTATGTGAGGGATTTCTTAGCAGAACAAGGTGTACACTTCCATGCAGGGGTGGGCCAAACCAGCCATAGATCCAGATGGGTTCTGTATCAGGGAGGCAGACTTGTGTCTGGTGGTTTGGGCTTGGCGGACCAGGAAACATCTATCTTTGAGCCAGACTTGTTAGAGGAACATTGTCGGGCTCTTTACTCAACCAGCTCCTTCCATGCAGCCTCCTCCAACTGCCAGAAATATTGATCTGCTTTTCTTTTATGATGGAAATATTTACAAACAATGTTTCTTGACGTGATGGTGAAAACAGAGGGACACACATGAGACATGTACAGCAGGAGAGACCATCTGCTGAGCTAGACAGAGTCTGGGGAGGGGGTGGAGGGGGGGCGGAGGGAGGCTTGGCATGGCTGCCACTGGGGGAGGGAGACTTATCTCTTCAGGTTCCAGTTGCGGTGTGTGTGTGTGGGGGAGGAGGAACATATTCCTGTTTCTTGGTTACTGAGTTGTGTCTGTTGTTTGTTGCTGTCTGTTTGTCCAGGACATCTGTGGTCAGAGTTGTGACACGCTAGGCATGGCAGATGTGGGCACCATGTGTGATCCAAAGAGAAGCTGCTCTGTCATCGAGGATAACGGTCTCCAGGCTGCCTACACTGCTGCCCACGAGCTGGGTATGTCCACTTCCTGTTCCTGTTTGTGATGCACTGTTGTTTGGTGGTAACATTCAAAATGGAACTGATCTTTAATCTCTAAATACTCATCTCAAAGTATAGTTAGAATCTGCCTAACTGTGAATGTCATCTTACTAAACCAGGGGTGTCCATTCCTGGTCCTCTAGGGCCACTGTCCTGACAGTTTTAGATGTTTCCTTGCTCTGGCACACCTGATTCTAATAAATGGATCGTTATCAAGCTATGTGGAAACTTGACAATGACCATCCGTTAGAGTCAGGTGTGCTGGAGCAGTGAAACATCTAAAACTGTCTGGATAGTGGGCCTTCGAGGACCAGGATTGGACACCTCTGTACTAAGTGGCCAGTGCCTCTGTGAGTGACCTCACATCCTGTCCCATCAGGCCATGTACTGAGCATGCCCCATGATGACTTCCCCACCTGCAAGCGTCTGTTTGGAGACGTGGAAGGAGATCACCTGATGGCTCCTCTGTTTGTCCACCTCAACCAGACCTTCCCCTGGTCACGATGCAGCGCTCTCTACATCACAGAGTTCTTCGACAACGGACATGGTAGGTCCTGCATTTCATCTTTTAGAAACCTTTGGTTTTATTTGGTTCTAGATGGTTCTGTTTGGTTCTGTTGACTGATGTATGGACTGAGGTGGGTGTGATATAGGGTGTTTCTTTGATATTTATATTTTTAAGATTTAAGATACGGCAAGAACCACTCCTCTTAATGGGAGATTGACCTTTGCCCCCTGTCTGTGTGCCTGGCTCCTAGGTGACTGTCTGCTTGACCCCCCGGAGACAGTGCTGCCCCTCCCCAGAGAGAGGCCGGGCGTGGCCTTTGACCTGGACCGTCAGTGTCAGCAGGCCTTCGGAGAGGAGTTCCTCCGCTGCCCCAACATCTCTGCCAGCGATCTCTGCAGCCAGCTGTGGTGCTGGCAGGAGGGCACCTCCCTCTGCACCACCCGGAACTCCAGCCTGCCCTGGGCCGACGGCAGCACCTGCGGACCCAACCGCACCTGTCTGGAAGGGGAGTGTGTGTCCGACCTGGAAGCTACACAACCTCGGGTAAGGCTGGAACGCCTTAGTTTTCTAGACTTGGCTAGGCTGCTTTGATGTGGTTTGGCCCTGACAAAGTATCAGTATGTCATCAGTTTACATAAGGTGGTTGTTTTATAGAGAAGCTCTGTTTACTAGATATCCTGTGTTTACCAGAGATCCTGGTCGACATTTTCAGTTGGATTCTCTTCATCAGTTCAGACAAGCAATTATGCCCTTACTGCTTAACCACTAATAAAACTTGTGGAAAACACAGACTAGCTCTTGTTCTCTCCCCACACACACTTACTCACACAACCCACTAACACACACAGGCTGTGGGTTATGTTAGTGGGTTGTGGCTGTGTGTCAGGATTTCTGGAGCCTGACAGAGGGCGCGTGCAGAGCCTTTGCCCAGCCACAGCTCCAGGAACCCAGCGGTTACAGTCCAGACTGTGGTGGGGTTGTCAAGGAGACGGCAGAAGCTCTAATAGGTCTCCGCTGTGCCTCTTTGCCAGGTGGCTGTGGACGGCGGCTGGGCAGCCTGGGGGCCGTGGCAACAGTGTTCTAGAACATGCGGAGGCGGGGTTGAGTTCTCGTACCGGGAGTGTTCTGATCCGGTTCCTCAGAATGGAGGGAATTACTGCACGGGCCAGAGAGTCCGGTACCAGTCCTGTAACACCCAGGCCTGTCAGGAGAACCAAGGTATGCCCTAGGGAGCTGTAATAGAACCTGTGTTCTTGTGGATTCTAACAACTTATAACTACCATGGTTACCATGAATCAAGTGGTCATCAGGTGGTCTTTTGACATGTAGGGTTAACAGCAGTTAAAAAAGGAAGTTTATGACTTGTAATGTTTCTCCACTGAAAGCTGGAGCACGCCTCATCCTTCACTCTTCATCCCCCAGGGAAGAGCTTCAGGGATGAGCAGTGTGAGAAGTACAACCACCCCGCCCACTTAGACTTCCATGGTAACGTGAAGCAGTGGATCCCTAAGTACACTGGTGTATCTCCCAGGGACCGATGTAAGCTGGTCTGTCGGGCCCAAGGCAGCAGCGAGTTCAAGGTGTTCGAGGCCAAGGTGAGTCCACCTGTTCACTCATTCTGTTCACTCATTCTGTTCACTCATTCTGTTCACTCATTCTGTTCACTCATTCTGTTGAGTGACTCATTCTGTTGAGTGACTCATTCTGAATCAGAATCACTCATGACCACCAGTGTGGGCTGGGGACCAAACCAGCTCCTGCTGCAGATAAGAATAAGAGCATCTGCTAAATGACTCAATGTAAAAGGCTGAGGGTGGGCCTAATAGCTGTGTGTGTAGTTGGATGTGTGTCACTGAGTGTGTTGTCATGTGGTTGTGTTGTTCAGGTGGTGGATGGCACCACGTGCGGTCCAGATACCACTGCAGTGTGCGTCCGAGGACAGTGTGTGAAGGCCGGCTGTGACCTTGTAATAAGCTCCAATAAGAAGATGGATAAGTGTGGTGTGTGTGGCGGCAATGGTCTGAGCTGCAGGAAGATCTCTGGATCCTACAGCAGAGCCACGTAAGGACACCATACACCATCAATGTCAGATTCATAACAACTTGTAACAGTGTAAAAGTGTTGGAAATGGAAACATTTACAAAACAGATGTTTTTTTTTTGTTGACCCTTTTTTACTGGATGATCCATCATATGAATACTGTGTCCTAGCCATAGGAACAGCCTAACCACAGCTTCCTGTCTGTCAGTTACAGGAGCTTCCTGTGTATCAGTAACAGGAACTTCCTGTCTGTCTGTCCATAACAGGAACTTTCTGTCTGTCAGTAACAGGAACTTCCTGTCTGTCTGTCTCTCAGGTATGGCTACGAGGACGTGGTCACCATCCCTGCTGGTGCCACCA
This sequence comes from Neosalanx taihuensis, assembly GCA_030340665.1. Taxonomy (NCBI): domain Eukaryota; kingdom Metazoa; phylum Chordata; class Actinopteri; order Osmeriformes; family Salangidae; genus Neosalanx; species Neosalanx taihuensis. The sequence continues at coordinate 1,353,997 of CM059297.1, read as the reverse complement.
ACATCGACATCAAGCAGCGAAGTCAAAGGGGCATGAAACACGACGGCATTTACCTGGCGGTACGGCGTGAGGACGGCAGCTACGTGCTGAACGGTAACTTCTCCGTGTCCACGATGGAGCAGGATGTGGCGGTGGCAGGAGCAGTGCTGAAGTACAGCGGCTCCTCCACCACACTGGAGAGGATCCAGAGCTTCCAGAAGCTTGGCCAGTCCCTCACCATCCAACTGCTGGCCACTGGTATGGATGTAAACCCTCCCAAGATCAAATACACCTTCTTCATCCCTAAGAACACACCATTCACCAAGCCCAAGGACAGGAAGACATCCCTTCATATGATCCAGCCATTTGGCGTGCCGGAATGGGTTCTGGGAGAATGGTCCGAGTGTTCTAAGAGCTGTGGTTCTGGCTGGTCCAGGAGGAACGTGGAGTGCAGAGATAGCGCTGGGTTCCTTTCACGTCAGTGTGACGGGGACCTGAAGCCCTCAGACATCAGGGCATGTGGAGACCTACCCTGCCCCATCTGGCAGATGGGACCCTGGTCTTCATGCTCTCGAACTTGCGGAGCCGGGCAGCGTAGACGAAGTGTGATATGTCTGGACTACACCGGGAAGAAGGTGACAGAGGACAGGTGTGACCCTGCCAAACAGCCAGAGCCGGTCTCTGGAGAGTGTCTGAACCAGGACTGTGTCTGAAGACTTGGAGAGCTGTGGAGAGGACTGGTGGAGAGGGAGGTTAGGGACAACACCTGACCCCCAAAGTCTCCAAACTAGACTGACTTAGCCTTGAGAAGAACAGGGAAACTGGGCTGAACCAGTACTGGGAAAGGTGCCATCATAACACGTCAACAGTCCATGATCCTCAGTAGATTTGTTGTTGTCATTGTTGTTGATTCATGGATGTTTCAGAACCACTATTGTGTTTGAACCAAGTGAGATCTACCTCATGTTTTATGTGTGTGAGTAGGTTCTGTGTTCGCTACATAACGTTTTAAAACTGTATAAAAATCCTTCAGTGTTTGTTTCGCTTTACAAAAGAGACAAAAAAAAAAATCCTGGGCGGTTTCTCCATATCTCCTCCTCTTACTCACCCCCTCACATCAGTTACCCCTAAATCCACCCCACCCCAGTGTAGCCCCCTGACCCCAGCGTTGCCCCCCCACCCCAGCGTTGCCCCCCCACCCCAGCGTTGCCCCCCCACCCCCGTCCATTGTGTTCTAGCAGTCATAGTGCTGTTGTAAGAGTAGGTTGACTTGTACAGCCACAAATCGAATCAAACAGTTAAGTTACTTCATCTGACTAGCGGTCAACGATGTTGCCATACAGACGCCAGCTGACCACTAGTAAGTAGTATAAACCAGAGGCATGAGTGTTGAGTAACCTGGGGTTACACAGCCTTTGAGTAAGACCCTCAATTTGGATCTTGTTTGTTTTGAAGTAACCAGACTGAGAAACAAGGGATCTTTCCTCAGCTGAGCAGCGGTGTCGCCTTAGGTTAATGCAGGTGGTGTGGATGAATGAAGATCGTCTGAGAAGCGAGTCACTTATAGAGATGATATAAGTTATATCAAACAAAATACTATGTTGTCATTGCATATCAACCGATTTTTTATGTGTGTGTGATATATTATTATTTTAACTCATTTTGTGTGTTTTTTCCAGTTCTCTTTGTGTTTAAGTCTATTTATCATTCCCACATACAGTATGTCATAAACCCAAAGAGACTAAACATTCTATTCCTTCAGTGAAGGACCTCTTCAATGACTTTTACAGCTTCCTTTTCAAGCTATTTATTTCTTTTGTAAAGTTTTCACTATGGACACATTTTAACCTATTAGCGATATGCTGCTGTTGATATTTATGCATCTACAATAAAACGGTCAAATTCAACATGTGTTCATCCTGTGTGGTCTTACTGTCTACGACTAGGTTATATATAGATGACAACATTTCATCTTTCCTCAGACAGCTGTCCTGCCTGAACACTCAGACCCAGATGCTGAAGCCTCCATCCTTCATCCAAAGATGCTTTTCCTTGGACTCCACTGGTCAGCAGATAGGTGCAGACTTCATTTCCCAGGACAAATTATACGCCACAAGATCCTCATCATTGTTTCGAGTTTAAATTGTTGAAGGGTAAAGCAGACAGCAGTAGCAATACTTCAAACAAGACCCGGCAAAAGATAGACAAAGGTGAGACTATTCAGAATGCAAAAGCATGCATAGCGTGTCTGTTCATCGGTCTCTTTCACCAATATATATTATCTAAAGTATTTTCTTATTACTGTAACCATATTGTGATAATGAAACAAATTATTTTAAATCATTTGTTGAACCGTGCTGCCTCGCGCTGCCTCGCGCTGCATTATGGGCCAGCGCGTGCAGACAGGGATCTGCCGAAAAGGAGGGAAAAACCTTGAAGAAACCAAAACGGTTTATAAAGTTTTTACTACTAATGACCAAGGTCGTATTAGTGGTTTGAAATACTTTCGTAGCTAGCTACGTCTGGACGTTCCTGAATGAATTAATTTAGTTAATTCTCTAGATTAACAAGGAATGAGAGGCACCAAGCGGTAGCGGCAGGGATAACACAGCCTGCCCGGTTGGAAGTGTGTTTACATCGGCCTAGTTTGACTCCTCCACCCGAGGCCCATCCGGACCCTTCCGCAGGCCTGACCACATATCCTTAATTGTCGCTTGTAAGGTAAATGAAGTCGCACCATCCTGTAGTTACTTATTATTAACAAATAAATGTAGTAGAGTTGTCAAAGAGTGACATTGTTTTTACCGTGCTAGCATCACCGCTTAGCTTAGCTGTGTTATCAGTTGCTACGTCATGTGTCTTAGATCTAGTGGGTTCTAGACCAGCTACGTTGTAGTAGCTTTAGGTTTTGGTATTGGTATCAGTTAAATTTGACGACTGCTAGCTGTTTGTTAGCTCACTAGCTATTTACCGATGCATGTGTGGAGTGTTGATGTAAACAAAATGAAAGTAGGCGACTAAACCTGACCACGCCCCTTTTTGTCTCTAAACACCATCAGCTTCTAAACATGGTGGTGATTTTGTGTAACCTTGTCAAACCTGGTTAAAGCCAAATTTTGATTCTTTGTAAAGGCCCCGGGTTTGTTGTGTCTCTCAGTTCTACCTGGGCTGTGAATCAGAAGTGATTACAGGCCAGGTACTTCAGTGTGCCCATTGTTAGCTCAGAATTCCATTGCTTTGTTTTTACAGAAGAACAAAGCATGTTATTATGCTGATAAATAACAGTTATCCTTGTTTGATCAGACTATAAGGTGTATAGCATAATGTAATGAAGCTCAATCCAACCCAACCTGCACATTAGATGAATCACACAGGCATTCCTAACATCCCTGGCTGCATAGAGAAATATCAGCCATATATAGCAGTAAAGAATGCACTAGAGTAGGGGTCTCAAACTTGTGCCATCGTGGGCCAACTATGGCATGAAGTCTTGAACAGTATGTCACAGTGCCTTTACAGAAGGCCATATTAACTTATTTCAGCCTGGTGAGATTCATCCTGGTATCACAGTATCACCAGTCCAGTCATGGCAAGACTGTTCTCTCAAAGTGGGGTCCCCTAGGGGTCCGTAAGCCATAGCCAGGGGGGGCTGCAAAATAATTAGCTATAAATTATCCAATTGTGCTGTATCATTAAAAAGTGAAAAAGTATGACACTTTGCACCAATAATATAAGCATATTGTGTCCATTTAAGAGCACCAAGAGTATTTGTAGTTGTTATGTTTACTGGAGGGGAGGAGGGGGCTCCTTGGAAAATGTTCTTCCCTTTAAGGGCTCCCAAAACGTTTGAGAACCCCGGGTCTAGAAGCCCAACCCAGTCTAGTGCAGTTGAAGCCTGGAGTTATTTCTCTTTCATCATGTCTGTGTTTGAGGGAGGGAGCTTTCCTTGTGTGAGCCCCTGGAACAGCTTGAGCTTGATGGAAACTCTGGTCTGGGTCGGCACGCAGCAGCTTAAGTCAGAGTCTCACACAGCCGGTCTCTTCTGGTCTCTCCTAGTCTCTCCTGGTCGCCCCCCCAGTGCCTACTGGTGTCTCCTGGTCCTTGCTGGTCTCTCCTGGTCCCTCCCGGTCCCTGCTGATCTCTCCTTGTCCCCCCCCATTCCCTCCTGGTCTCTCCTGGTCCCCCCCAATCCCTGCTGGTCTCTCCTGGTCCCCCCTAGTTTTTCGTGGTCCCTCCACCACCTGGTCTCCTCATGGGCCTTCCCCCCCTCTCCACAGCATCTGCTCTCTTATATAACTCAACATTTCAAGCTATCTCTGTTGGCTTCCACCCTCTCCCAATCTGTCAGTGGGTTTACACAAACATGCTGTGAAGCTGGATGTCCTTCTGAAGAGTTACTGTGTGATAGGCACAGCAGTTCCCTGGCTCTGTCTGGTGCCAGCTGAGGAAGGCTCCAGTCATTCCATGAATAAAGACAGCAGCTCTCTCCTCTCAGTCTGGGTCTGTCAGCAGGGATGGATTAGAACCACTATGTATACAAATGATATTGTGATTTTTCTTGTCTTTTTATTTTCCTGCGTCATTTATTTCCAGCTGTTTCTGCACAGCTGTCACAGTGAGCGGCACGTGTGTGAGAACACCCTGTTCCACCTCCCGTCCCTCTGGGCGCTTCTCTGTCTCCAGCAAGCATCTCTGTCTCCGGCCGCACACAGTCCTCATTTAAGCCGGGATGCTGGAGTTCATATTTTACTGTGTTCCAACATCTTATCATAATACAAAACAAGGGGTTGTGATTCTACTCATTGTTTATTAATTATGGTGAATTGTTTGTTGTTGTCCCAAAGTATCAAAAGTGCACATGAATCCAAACTTTGACTCAGTGATCTTAAACGAAGCTTTCGTTCTGCTGCCATTTCAGCCTGACCAAATCTCACGGCTGTTCCCTCTTGCAGGTCACACCCCCTCCACCTGGCCCCCCCCTTCCCCTCCCCAGCCCAGACCATGGGTGTGAAGACGTTCACCCACAGCTCTCCCTCCCACAGCCAGGAGATGCTGGACAAGCTGAATGCTCTGCGTAGCCAGGGTCACCTGTGTGACGTGACCATCCGCGTCCAGGACAAGCTGTTCCTGGCCCACCGTGTGGTTCTGGCCTGCTGCAGTGACTTCTTCCGCTCGGCGCTGTTGGGCCGCGGGCCTGAGGAGCCCGACCCTGCCGTGCTGGAGCTGCACCACGTCACCGTGAGCGGCTTCACCCCCCTGCTGGAGTACGCCTACACCTCCACCCTCTCCATCAGCACGGAGAACATCATAGACGTCCTCGCAGCTGCCAGCTACATGCAGATGTTCTCGGTGGCCAGCACCTGCTCCGACTTCATGAAGTCCAGCATCCTGTGGAGCCCCGGCGGCTTGGGGGGGCCAGGAGGCCTGGGTGGGCCCGGGGGTCTGGGTGGGGACAAGCCCCAGGACCCCGCGCCTGAGGGAGCCTCCTCGGCGTTGACCCCGCTGGACGGGAGCCTGTCTCCCGTGTCGTCTGACTGCAGCATCATGGAGAGGAACATCCCGGTGTGTCGCGAGTCACGCCGCAAACGCAAGAGCTTCGTCATGATGTCACCGGAGAGCCCTCTGAAATGCCCCTCGCAGATGATCTCCTCCTCCCCCCAGGTGACCAACCCCTCCCCCTCCTTCTCCGAGGCCTCCGGCCAGCCTGTGGACTCCTCGCTGGCCTTCCCCTGGACCTTCCCCTTCGGCCTGGACCGTCGTTTCCACGCCGATAAGCCCAAGCAGCCTGAGAGCCCCCGGGGCCTGGATCAGATGGGGGTGTCTGGGACGGCGGGGCCCGAGGTGGGGCGCAGGCTCAGCGAGTTCCTGTCGTGTGAAAGCGGGAAGGCGTCATCGTCCCTGGCGACAGAGGAAGAGGAGGATGTCAGGGTTAAGGTGGAGCGCCTCAGTGATGAGGAAGTGCAGGAGACGTGCTCACAGCCAATCAGCGCCTCCCAGAGCTCTCTGAGCGACCAGCAGACTGTCCCAGGCAGCGAGCAGGTTCAGGAGGACCTCCTGATCAGCCCCCAGTCCTCCTCTATAGGTACTGACCCCTGACCCCCAGTCCTCCTCTATAGGTACTGACCCCTGACCCCCAGTTCTCCTCTATAGGTACTGACCCCTGACCCCCAGTTCTCCTCTATAGGTACTGACCCCTGACCCCCAGTCCTCCTCTATAGGTACTGACCCCTGGCCCCCAGTCCTCCTCTATAGGTACTGACCCTTGGCCCCCAGTCCTCCTCTATAGGTACTGACCCCTGACCCTTGGCCCCCAGTCCTCCTCTATAGGTACTGACCCTTGGCCCCCAGTCCTCCTCTTAAGGTACTGACCCCTGACCCCCTGTGATCCTGACTCTGACCTCTGACTTGGTTGTTAGTCATGTATAGGCACTGCCTTGACCTTTTAACCCCTGAGCCCCATTGTATATTGCTGTAATACCAACCTGTGATGGTGCGATGGTGTTGCCATAGTAACGGCA
>CM059297.1:1332500-1345000 GCA_030340665.1 Neosalanx taihuensis | reverse complement strand
GGTCTCCAGACACATAATCCGCAAGCCGCGGATTTACGAGTGCAAAACGTGTGCTGCCATGTTCACCAACTCTGGCAATTTAATTGTTCACCTGAGGAGTCTGAACCATGAGGCGTCCGAACTAGCAAACTACTTCCAGAGCAGGTGAGGAGTACTCTAGACCTTCCTCCTTCCTACCCAGCCCCACCAGCAGGGGGCGCCCTCCTGGCCTCTCTCAGCCCTCATAGGGGGAGCCTGAGGTGCTGTTCAGACAGACATATACCTGTATTAGACATGCTAATGTTCAGACAGGCCTGTATCAGACAGACAGGCTGATAAGATGGTGTTCAGACAGACAGGCTGCTGTTCAGACAGACATACAGGCTGCTGTTCAGACAGACAGGCTGCTGTTCAGAAAGACAGACAGACAGGCTGCTGTTCAGACAGACAGACAGACAGGCTGCTGTTCAGACAGACAGACAGGCAGGCTGCTGTTCAGACAGACATACAGGCTGCTGTTCAGGCAGACAGGCTGCTGTTCAGACAGACAGGGACAGATCTCTCTCTGTGGGTAAACTGACATGGTGTGCATGACAGACAGACCCATCAGCAGACTGCTGTGTCCCTCCTGCCAGCTAGCTGTGTATCTATGTGTCTGATCTTCTGATGGTGCACCAGTGGATCTGCTTCAGGTTCCAACTCTCTCCTCCCTGTTTCTGTTCTGTTTCTCCTCTCTGTCTCTGCCTCTCCTTAATCACTTCTCCATGTCATCTCTTATCTCTCTCACCCTCTCCTCCTTCTCCCCCCCCCTCTCTTTCTCTCTCTCTCTGTCTCTTTTGCTCCTCTCTCTCCCCCCATCCTCCCCCTCTCTCTCTCTGTCTCTCTCTTGCTCCTCTCTCCCCCCATCCTCCCCCTCTCTCTCTCTGTCTCTCTCTTGCTCCTCTCTCCCCCCATCCTCCCTCTACTCTCCCTCTCACGCAGTGATTTCCTCGTGCCCGACTACCTGAGCCAGGTACAGGAGGAGGGGTCGCTGGGACAGTATGAGGGGGAGGAGCTAGGCGAGGAGCCTGCTTTCTCCGGCCACTCCTCCTCAGTCCAGCTGCCTGTCATCTCCCAAGTCTCCTCCTCCACCTCTGGCTGTGAGGGTGGCTTCCTGTCCCCGGACCCCTCGGACCCCCTGGACCCCCCGGAAGCACCATCCCTGAAGCAGGAGCAGAAGGCTGGGGTGTCTGAGGGGCTGAAGACCCAGCCCTGCTCCTCCAGCCTCAGCACCTCCCCAGACGGCTCCCATGTGGAGAATGTGGCCCACATGAAGGAGCTGGACACCATCACTTTACAGTGAAACCCCCCTCCCCCAAGCCACACCCAATCATGCCACACTTGCTCTCAGCCAATCAAAGTCCTTGCCCCGCCTTTGAAAAGTGCCTGAGACTACGCCCCTTCCACAACAAGCACCACAACTAATACGTCTTGACTCGTAGACTGAAATAGTCTTTTTTTAACTTTTTTTCCGCTCTTTTAAGTGCTCATGCATTTTTTTCTTCAGTACTTTTTGGCTTTTCTGCAAGCTGTCAATGTTACTGGATATTGTTACTTGCTGGTTGTTTTTATATCTGAATGCTGTGTCGGATGTTGTAGTGATTTCCGGTATGTCAGACTTGTGTTTGTGTTTTCCTTGTTACTCCATATCAACACAGTAAAAAAAAAAGAACTATACATGTGTATATAAGAAAAAAATGACGATAATCTTTGTAATCACTACGTCCTCTACATGACAGACATCAGAAAGAGACACAGCAGAATCTGGGAGGGGTTCTGAGATGCTCTCATGGTTTTAGTCTGACCAAGTGGAAGAATGTTTTGTACAACAGTTAAATAATATACATGGTTTTTTTGTGTGTTATTTCTCTAAGAAAAATTGTATTTAATTTTTTTCTTTATTGATGAATTGTCTTGTAGATCTAGTTTATGTGTCCCAGTCTCTCTTTCCTTCCCTGGGAATTGGTCTGGTCCTGGTCCTAGTCCGGGTCCTGGTCCTAGTCCGGGTCCTGGTCCTAGTCCGGGTCTTGGTCCTAGTCTGGGTCTTGGTCCTGGTCCGGCCCTGGTCCTGGTCTATTATTGGGACTGAAGGTGTTTTGTAGAGGACACTCTGAAATGTTTTGACCATATCCAGCCCTTTCAAGTCCTGCCTGGTTCCATCCTATCCTCCCTGGAAGGGAAATCAGTTGGATATTTGCACATATTTGTGCCCCAACAAGTCTCATGACAGTTTGAAAGCACATGGCTTGACTCTACTGATATTTATTGTGTGGAACAACATAACTAATCCAGTATGTGTGTTTGACTGGGCTTTTAATGCAGAGGACAAGACTGTCCTACAATCACAGGATGTCATCACCAGACAAACTAACTGGTACAAACAATGTGCCATCTAAATCGTAGTGCCATCTTCCTCATTTCTGGGAGACTCCACCTCCTATTGGACCAAACCTGTATTGGGGGGGGTGTTGGTTGGTGGGATTGTAGCTTTGACAACAGTGAGAAGGCGTTTATATGTAATATACCAACACTGTACGGTGCATCGCAGCAACTGGCCTTACTCTACACAGATGTGGAGAACTAAGATGCACACTTAACAATTAGAGTTTCAGTTGTTATGTTCTTCCTGCTTCTGCCCGCTTCGTGTGTGCTTCTCTGTGTTTTTAATGTGTGTGTATGTGTGGGTGTGTGTATATTTTGTGTGTGCGCGAGCTTGTGCATTGCGTACTTACGTATGTGTATTTCTTCATAGAATATTTTATAAAGAAAAGCTGCTGTTTGTAGAAACAAAGTGCCCAGGATGTGGTAAACTTGCCTGTTGTGCAATAAGAAGATAAGGTTGGAGAGGATCTCCTGTCTAAGTAATAAGAGGTAGAATGTACTGTTTTGTTTCACTGTGTTCAAAATGTGACTGAAAACTTAAGAAAAGTGATTCCTGAAATCAACGTTTTTGTGAAGTTTTTGAAAGCGGATTTGTTTCATACAAATGTAATTTTGAGGCATTTTCTTGGTTTGTTTTAGTGAAATGCATGTTCATTTGATGTTACTGTGCCTCAGACAGCATGTGCTGCTTGCTGTCATCAGGTGACTGTACCTGGGTGAGGTCACGGGGTCAGCGAGGCCTGGGTGAGGTCACAGCGTCAGCGAGTCTTGGGTGAGGTCAAGGGGTCAGCAAGGCCTGGGTGAGGTCACGGGGTCAGCGAGGCCCGGGTGAGGTCACAGGGTCAGCGAGGCCTGGGTGAGGTCACGGGGTCAGCGAGGCCTGAATGAGGTCACGGGGTCAGCGAGGCCCGGGTGAGGTCACAGGGTCAGCGAGGCCTGGGTGAAGTCACGGGGTCAGCGAGGCCTGTGTGAGGTCACAGGGTCAGCGAGGCCTGGGTGAGGTCACGGGGTCAGCGAGGCCTGGGTGAGGTCACGGGGTCAGCGAGGCCTGTGTGAGGTCACAGGGTCAGCGAGGCCTGGGTGAGGTCACGGGGTCAGCGAGGCCTGTGTGAGGTCACGCGGTCAGCGAGGCCCGGGTGAGGTCACACAGTAACTTGCTGCCTCCTGCTAAATGAACACATGTAAATGTCCTGCTCTGATGTCATACCTGGGTAAGAAGGCTCCACCCACCAGTATTGATATCTTCTCCGGCAACCGGGATTGGCCGGTGTATCAGGTTGCCTGGGGCAACATGACACCTGTGGATGCTGACAGGAAGCTGGGTGTCTTATTAAAGTGTTTGGACTGAAGCAGAGTCTTACCTTCCCAGGTTCTCTATAGCATGTCTTCTGTTTTCCCTTCAAGGCTTCTCTTGTGCAATGTGTGAACATCTCGTATACAGTATATATGCCTTTTCAGTGTATAGACATGTTATAGGCACAGTACCGTACCTTTTCTGGTCCACAATTTCGGTTTAAATATGACGGTAGCTCTTATAACTATAAATATATATATGATATTATATTTTTGTGACTTTTTTGTATGACAGTTGCTGTTTTATGGGTATGCCATCTTTGGATAATCTTGTTCAATGTGAATCCAGAAGTGAGACTTCCTGGGCCTGCTTTAGGCCTTGATGTGAGCAGACGCACACCTGTGCATCGTATATCCTTAATACTGTAAGGTGCATTAAGACCAACCCTGCTTTGGATCAGTTAGAAAGCTGTTGTATCTTGTGTGTATTTAATCTGTGGTTGAACCCGGTGGTGGGGGTCAATACTGCGGCCTGGCCTGGCCAGAGTGGGAGCACCTGAGCAGGTGTGTTGAGCTAGACTGTGATGGGGAACTGAAGGGAGAACGTTTGAGGTTGACTATAGGAAAAACAGACGGAACCACTCTGTGCTGTCACGCTATTGGTTGTTCCTGTTCCAGAGGGGGCGTGTCCTCTTGTTTTGCAGCTCTGTATTTTAAAGTGCAACATGTAAATAAAGAGTTGAGTTGTCTGCCTCTCTCACTGAGTTATAGACAATGACGCACGCACACACACACACACCCTCCCTCCCACACACACACACACACACACCCACCCTCCCACACACACACACACACACACACACACGGGCACACAGACACACACACACCAGGACCAGCGCAGTGATGGTGTGTTTTCCTCCTCCAGCCTTTAACACAGGATGGCACCATGTTCCCTGTAAACTTTAACAGCACAGTCAGGAATGTGTTTGTGGATGCATTAATGGCTTGTTTATACTGTGGCCTTATCTGTGGACAGGCTTGTTGTTAAAGCCTGGTGATGCTGAGGACTGGACCAGGCACAACTGAGGGAATAAAAGAGTTAGGAGATCGAGACATGGTGCTGACAAAGCACATGCATGGACACACACACTCTCACACACACATACACACACACACACACACTAAGCTGCCAAAATATGTGTCATAGCTGCCTGGACTTGGTGCCAGGAAAACAACACACAAACTATCATAGCTCCCATACATCACTAATCAATGCACTGGAGGCTTTGATGGAATATTCCATTCCATTAACTATTCCCAGTGTCTGCAACCCTAGTCTGCTCTCAAGCAGGGATGGCAGGGGGCGGGGGGGGCATCAAACCCCTGCTGCTGGACCTCCTGGCTCCCCTCTCTCTCCTAACCTCTGTTGATCCTGCTGCTGTGCCGTGACAGCTGTGATCTATCAGGAAGATCAGGTGAGGGGTGCTGCACACCTTAAGGGGGGAGGGGAGGGGGGGGGCACATGCAGTCAGCGTGGAACTGTTTCCATCCTGCCTAGTAATATCATTTGGGTTTTAATTCTTTCCACTTCGACTCTAGTGAATTAAATCCTCTCTCTCTCCCTCTCTCTCACTCGCTCTTGGAAAATCTTCTTGCCAGACATGGAAAATACTGCCTTTCATTCCTGCTGAAATTCCATCACACGCACATGTATCTAGTAGATAGAGTGAAAGGTTGTTTGGGGGAGGGGGAAGGATGATAAACACGTGAGGGGGATGTCCATCCATCCATGTTGCATAATAACCCCCCCCCCTCCCCCAGAAGACCCTTGTGATGGCCTGAGCTGCTGCTCCCAGCTTCATCTGGCTTCATCGTCAGATTCCTACACTTGAGTGTGTAATGTGACATAGAGCAGCACAGCTGTGTTTACAAACAGCCCAGTAGGCAGAACTAACCAGTGGCTCGGACCTTGATCACTTGATGGGTGGATACTGCTGTAACCATTCCTGTCAAACTGGGACCCCGGCGGGGGTCAAGTGGCTGAGCGGTTAAGGCGTTAGCCTAGTGATTGGAAGGTTGTGAGTTTGATTCCCAGTTGTGCCAACATGACATTGCGTCCTTGGGCAAGCCACTTCACCCTACTTGCCTCAATGGCGGAATGTCCCTGTACTTGCTCTTGTAAGTGGCTCTGGATAAGTCTGCTAAATGACTACATGTAAACTGTATGGTGTAATGTTGCCTGGCTCCTACCACTGTGCAGCCTCCAGCCCAGAGCTTCCTGAGGTAGGCTAGACAGAGAGCTCTGTGACCGGTCAAGTACGGTCAGCTGGGGTACGGTGGATCCTGGTTCTGGTGCTGCTGCGGTGGAAGGGGTTAGTGTCTCGCTAGCTGAAATATGGATGATTTAGTTTTTTACGGTTCTTTTGAAATAACGCTGACCTTCGAAACAGATGTGCTGTGGATGTCAGTGATGAACGGTCTGCTGGGGGGGGGAGGAGAGATGGGAGGGGGGGGTTCTACTTGTATCTGTTCTTAGGACTATCTGTCCTTGCGAGGTTTAGCATCACTCTTAACATCAGGCCATATTCATTTTATGTTGTGTGTCTGTGTTTACATGTGCAGTGTGTGATTGCATGTGTAGTGTGTGTTACTTCTCTCACTCCTGTCCAGCTGGCAGGAAGCTCTGTTTTACAGGGAATCATCATCCAGAAGATGCCTATATAAGGCTTCGATTTGTGGTCTTCTGCTTGGCTGTGTCTGGTCAGGCTGAGTGTGCAGACAACAGTTCTGTCTCTGTCGCAGGGAGTCAGGTGGCTGAGTGGTTAGGGTGTCGGGCTAGTGATCAGAAGGTCACCAGTTTGATTCCCTGCTGAGGCTACATGACGTTGTGTCCTTGGACAAGGCACTTCACCCTAGTTGCCTCAGGGAGAATGTCCCTGTACTTACTGTAAGTCGCTCTGGATAAGAGTGTCTGATAAATGACTAAATATCTTCACAGACTAGATAAACTTAGATTAGATAAACCTTTATTTGTCCTCCAGGGGTGGAAATTGCAGTTCACATCTTCACAGACTATCTCCTCAGAAGGATCATGATGGCAATTGGACACATCTCACTTCTTCCACTTCTGCATGTTTCTACCACCTCAAGGTCTGGTCAAACAGGTGAACAGAGAGAGGCCTCTCATTCAAACTTCCCGGAACAAGAACTTGTAGGGCCAGAGCTCTTAAATACGAATGCCTGAATGTCACGGCTGTTGCTGTCTGCTCCTCTTAAGTATTAACCCAGCTCTCCAGTTGATGGAAAACAGACAATCCTCAACATAATAACTTCATTTGAAGCCTATAAAGTTGTTCCTGATCTTGAAAGCCATAAATACTTATTTATGAGCCAAGCTGACAATGTGGAAACATAATCAAGAGGAGCGAGACAAAGAGAGAGAGAGATGGGGGGGGGGGGGGGAAGGAGAGAGCGATAACAGTCAGACGTTGCCGTCTCCAAGTTGTTAGTGTGTGCTCTGCTCTTCATCTGGTTGTAGTGTAGACCCAACAGAGATAAGGAGAGATGCATGCTAGCTGCTCTCCATGTGAGCTATCTGAAGCTCTGTTAATGAAAGGCCTGGATAGGTAAAAAGCAGCATTATCTCAGTGGTTCCAATGCCCTAATGCACTGAAGGAGAAGCCATATTAAAGATCAGGGCTGACATTAAGAACTGTTTCAGGAGGGAGATAGTGAGATGAGGTAAGATGGAAGAGGAGGGAAATGAGTGGCGGAGGGAGAGGGGGAAACATGGAAGGTTTTCAAGTACTGACAGCATTGCCCTGGTTTGTAGACGGCTTAGAAAACTTGACATCACAGAACACTTATCATCCTATTGGCTTAGTAGTGTCTTTGCCACATACCACCATGTCTTAGATATGCTCTGCTGGGGAGCCAGGTTAGCCACCATCCCCTAGTCAGCCATAGGCACTCCAACAGGAGCTCATCCTGACTGGAAGACAGGATATTGAAAAGACTGTTTCCCCAGGAAGTCTGGGAAAGTCTCTTTCGGTTTGACTGGTATCTACTGTATGTGTTACCAGGCTGCCTCTGTGATTCCTTCTTGCTCTCTCTTACAGGAACGTTGATGACTGACTTTCTATGTTAGGGAATGTCCTAATACTGCTGGAATATGGCTGCATGTTTGTATGATTATTCGTGCTAACGATGACTCAGCTTCCAGCTATGCTAGGTCACGTCCCAGAATGCTGTCCTATAACAAGCGTGGGATTGTCATTCTCACTCTCCAGCCCCAGTTCTACATACTCATTTCTATATGTCAGCTAGTGTTGTCTGCCGTTGCTAAGGACACAAAATCCAAAGATTTAGACTGGATGGTGATGCTGATCAGCACCGTCTAATTTTAAACTATGTGTTCCTGCAGTCAGAGAGAGGGTCATGGGGTCAGAGAGAGGGGCCAGGGGTCAGAGAGAGGGTCATGGGGTCAGAGAGAGGGTCATGGGGTCAGAGAGAGGGTAATGGGGTCAGAGAGAGGGTCCTGGGGTCAGAGAGAGGGTAATGGGGTCAGAGAGAGGGTCCTGGGGTCAGAGAGAGGGTCCTGGGGTCAGAGAGAGGGTCCTGGGGTCAGAGAGAGGGTCCTGGGGTCAGAGAGAGGGTCCTGGGGTCAGAAAGAGGGTAATGGGGTCAGAGAGAGGGTCCTGGGGTCAGAGAGAGGGTAATGGGGTCAGAGAGAGGGTCCTGGGGTCAGAGAGAGGGTAATGGGGTCAGAGAGAGGGTCCTGGGGTCAGAGAGAGGGTCCTGGGGTCAGAGAGAGGGTCCTGGGGTCAGAGAGAGGGTAATGGGGTCAGAGAGAGGGTCCTGGGGTCAGAGAGAGGGTCCTGGGGTCAGAGGGAGGGTCCTGGGGTCAGAGAGAGGGTCCTGGGGTCAGAGAGAGGGGCCAGGGGTCAGAGAGAGGGTAATGGGGTCAGAGAGAGGGTCCTGGGGTCAGAGAGAGGGTAATGGGGTCAGAGAGAGGGTCCTGGGGTCAGAGAGAGGGTCCTGGGGTCAGAGGGAGGGGCCAGGGGTCAGAGAGAGGGTCCTGGGGTCAGAGGGAGGGGCCAGGGGTCAGAGAGAGGGTCCAGGGGTCAGAGGGAGGGGCCAGGGGTCTCTGAGGAGAGAGCGTTCTCGGTCACAGAAAGAGAGAGCCTTGAGGTTGAGCCTTGAGGTTGAACTTGGGAAATGGGATGTTGTTGTGTTTGTTTTCCTTCACTAACATGTGTATTTATCTGGCAGCAGTACTGGAGAAAGACTTTGGAGGAGAGTTTAAGAAAGAATTTACAAGTAGATTTACTGCTCTGATAATGAGCATAATTAAAGTTTATGTTCCCTATAGTGCTGTGTAACAGTTTTTGGGGGCAAAGTCATTCTTCTTTTTGAATAAACAGCACTTTAGTTTTCCTGTGGCTTAACAGTGGTATCCAACACCTTTCTTTCCCAAAAGAGATTTGAATGTGGAACATTAACGAACTATCTGAATAGAACCTATTGTCTCCATCAAATTATCAGGTAATTGGTGTGGGGATTATGGTGATTGGTGTAGGATTATGGTCATTGGGGCATGAATGCAATCAACCTCGCGCTGCTGGGATGGGATTTTACCTGAAGGAGGGACAGTGTCAAGCACAGTGTGCCGCAAAGCAGCTCATGTTGGGGGGGTTTGTTTGGGAAAACCTCCGGAGACCTGGAGGTTGTTGTTTTGTTCTGCTCTGCTCTCCCACTCTGCTCTGACGTCAGCAGGTACATTTCTCGGTCGGCAGATGTTCCTTGTAAATTTCCCCCTATATCCAACAAGCATCGTATGAGATGGGATACAAGATAGGATCCGATAGCACATTCATCTGTACAGGGCAGGGAGACAGGTAAGGGCTGCAGATAGACAGGTTAAACATGGAGACTTTACACACTGAGATGGACAAACAGCGAGATGTATAGACTTGCAGACAGGTATGCGGTAGACAGAGAGACAGGTGTTCTGTTTGACCTGTACAAGCCCCTGCCTCCCCCCCCCACCCCCCTCCTCATGGTCACAGGTCTAGACAGGTGTGTCAACCAGACACAAACACACACACAGCTGGGTTTGAGCACGCACACACACAAACACATGACGTATGCAAGCATGCACACACATACCTCTGGATCCAAGCATACACACACATGCACTCAGACACGTACACAGGCCTTGGTCTGACGCACACACACACACACACACACACACAATGTCATGCAGTCTGAGACACGAATGGCTAATTGTGAACAGACAAAACATTGAACCTACAGTCAAGTCAACAAACTTTCTTTTCAGATGTCAAACTGCCTGATCGACTAGCTGCCGAACTGGCTCACCTGTGTGTGTGTGTGTGTGTGTGTGTGTGTGTGTGTCAAGCAAACCAGCTGAGCAGAGGCCAGAACCAGCAGAGCCAGAACAGAACCCTCAGTCCTGCTCCTGCTATGATTCTCCTTTCTTACAGGACTCAGGTGGATCAGCGGTTAACGTTTTGGGCAGGTGATCAGAAGGTTACGAGTTCAATTCCTGGCTGTGGCAACATGATGTTGTGTCCTTCACCCTACTTGCCTCAGGTGGGAATGTCCCTGTACTTGCTGTAAGTCACTCTGGATAAGTGGAGTGTCTGCTGAACAACTAAATGGAAATGTAAAATAGTTTGCATGTGGCGGAAGTAGTTGGGTGACCAAATGTCTCATAAGGTAAAATGCTTTCCTTAAGGTTCGTGTCCTTAAGGTCATCACATAAGTCCCATTTGTGCTAGTTGTCAGTCTCACTGTCAATATGGACCCTTCCTCACTCTGCTGCTCCAGCAGTAAGAAACAGACCGTCTTCTCCCCCCTCTCCAGCGTCATGAGGCGGGAAAATCCTCAGCAAAGGAATGTGAGTGGCTGGCTGTCGTCTGAGGAGGAATACCGATGCTTTACAAGGTGGAATTTACGAGAATAATCCCTCCACGACCACGATGCGCACAGGAACTGGAAAAAGACATGCCTGCTGTCCCCCCGCCGCCCCCCCCCCCTCCCACCCCCCCACCACCCCCCGCCACCCCTCCTGCCAATTCTTCTCAGCCCCCACCAAGGAAGGAGCATTCAGCCGTCTGGAACATTCCACGACTCATGCCAGGAGAATGTCCTGTGATAAGAGTCTTGTTATAAAGCAAATAACACTAACACTGTTGTCCCTCTTGGGATAAATTATTCATCGGTTGCTTCCTCAAGGAGAAATTGACGTTGGCTATCAGCCTCAGCCAATCACAGACAGCTGTTTTATCTTGTGGTCTGAGTTGAGGCGTCTGGCTGCTCTTGTCAACATGCTCATGCTGCTCTTTATGAACCTGCCGGGCCCTCACACCTCTTCTCTGATGGTGTTTTGTAGATCTGAGATGAAGACATGGGTCTGAGCATGATGTTATCAGCTGTAACTCAAGCCCAGCAGGCAGGCCAGATCTGCTCTGGTATCCAGGCTGAACTGGAATCCAAGATGAGTTGAGAGGAGAACACAGAGGAGGAGAGGAACGGTAAAGGGAATTAATGTCTCTTTCTTCCTGTCTCAGTGGTTTTTTGTTGTAAGCTAGCTCTCTCTCTACCTCCCTATCCCTCTTTATTTCTCTCTCAGATTAAGAGCTTCCTGTCTCTTACTGCCCTCTAGAGCATGATACCCCATACCACTGAATTTAGTGTCGTTAGATGTAACAATAGTACATGTCCACAAGGGGGCAGTGTTGGCATTGCTGTTGGTCACCCGTTCATAAGAAACTATTTTCCAGCGACAAGGAAGAAAAAGTCCAATCAAACTATACTATCTAACAATCTGTATGAAAAACTGAAATTGTTCCAGAAAACAGTGCTTGGTTGACAATCCCTACTGTGTGTAGCCACATTTAAATTCCTGATGATCATTTCCTGTTTCCTGTGTCAGAAGTGTTGGAATGGAGTCCTTTCCCCTCTTATCTCTCTTGATAAGAGAACCACAGCAGCAGCAGCAGCAGCAGCATGTCAGCATCACGTCATGTCAGCAGACTGACACCACAGGAACCCAGGTAGATCCTCCAGGTAGATCCTCCAGGTAGATCCTCCTGGTAGATCCTCCAGGTAGATCCTCCTGGTAGATCCTCCAGGTAGATCCTCCTGGTAGATCCTCCAGGTAGATCCTCCAGTTAGATCCTCCAGGTAGATCCTCCAGGTAGATGCTCCAGGTAGACCCTCCAGGTAGACCCTCCAGGTAGGTCCTCCTGGTAGATCCTCCAGGTAGATCCTCCAGGTAGATCCTCCTGGTAGATCCTCCAGGTAGATCCTCCAGGTAGATCCTCCTGGTAGATCCTCCAGGTAGATCCTCCTGGTAGATCCTCTAGGTAGATCCTCCAGTTAGATCCTCCAGGTAGATCCTCCAGGTAGATGCTCCAGGTAGACCCTCCAGGTAGATCCTCCTGGTAGATCCTCCAGGTAGATCCTCCAGGTAGATCCTCCTGGTAGATCCTCCAGGTAGATCCTCCAGGTAGATCCTCCAGGTAGATGCTCCAGGTAGACCCTCCAGGTAGATCCTCCAGGTAGATGCTCCAGGTAGACCCTTCAGGTAGATCCTCCAGGTAGACCCTTCAGGTAGACCCTCCAGGTAGATCCTCCTGGTAGATCCTCCAGGTAGATCCTCCAGGTAGATCCTCCTGGTAGATCCTCCAGGTAGATCCTCCAGGTAGATCCTCCAGGTAGACCCTTCAGGTAGATCCTCCAGGTAGACCCTTCAGGTAGATCCTCCAGGTAGATCCTCC